>JAMKCH010013915.1:0-25402 GCA_023653785.1 Ophioderma brevispina | reverse complement strand
TTAATTGCCCTGGTAAATAACGACACTTATAATTTTATTTACAACATTTTTATTTTTTTTATTTTTTGCAAGTTTTTAAATTTGCACTAAATTTAAGGGATGCCCATAAAAACACAACAAGAAGAGGGCACCCTCAAATAAAAAAATTAAAAGACATGACGAATAAAAAACCGAAAAAAAATGGATCAGACGAATGAAACAAAATAAACCAAGCATAGCTACAAGATTGGAGCACACAGCGGCTTGAATGCTTTTAGGAGTGCACTTGACAACATCCTCGGGCAGGTAGTTTCATAATGTGGGAGCAAATGCATAAAACCCTAATATCGATAACGGCCACCCCTGGCACGAATCAGTGCGGTCAAGACTCACACGCACAAGCAAATAAGTCATTGCTTTAGAAGTGACAAAACATACAACCTTCTTCTTTTAATTAAACCCAATAGCAATTAGTGCAAGGAACAACAAAATTTAGCGGAGGTAACTGCCAAGGAGTAAGACCATTTATTACCACTTTTCCAAGCATAGTTTCAACCAATCAGAAAATAAGGTCTTGCCCTTAAATTACACATTTAAAATTTCATGTATTATACTATTGGCTAATAAATACACTTATAATCTCATGTCATTATACCATTGGTATTCATCATTATTTTTGTATCCCTGGTTGGATCACCCTTAATTACCTGTCAATACCACTTGCCTAATTCCCAATTAAACTACCCTGAAAGACCTGTAATGTGGCCTAACCTTGCCTTACGAATGAATATGACTAAAGTTAAATAAGTAACCCTTAGAATCAAAGTTTCTCAATAAAGTAAAGTTTGCCACCTTTAATGAAGTGTAATATTAGGCGAATATTGAATAACATTAGCGTGTAAAATATATAACAGAGTAAGTTCCTCTAGATCCTTGTTGGACTTCTTTCAAAAATGGCAACCATTAAAAAATGGAATATTTGCATGAGGAATATGTCATATTCAAATTTTTTGTATGAAGGCCATTTAATTTGGATTTTTCAAAACTCAAAATTTAGATCCGCAAACCATGTTTTTCGAATTCAGTTTTTCTCACATTATCGTAGGGTTTCGTTGAGTCCTTGTCAAAGAAAGCTTCTTTTGATAGCCATCTTTTTGGAGGGAGTTCACCCTCGTCTACCTGATCCATTTTTTGTAAACAACCTCCCGAAGGGGGGGGGGGTTACACACCCCCGGTGGATTTTCTTTACTGAACCCCATTCCTAGTAAATTTGATAAAGAATAGCTTAGAGTTTTCTTCTTTCCATATGTTACCAACCGAATAAGTACCAACTTCCCCATTATGACTTCACCACCATGACGTCATATGTTGAGAAGTACGAATACTGATATAGGGTGGAAATATGATATTTCGAGCAACTTTTAGCTACTCAAACACCTTATTATAGCTCTAAAATCGGTCCTTATATACACCTATCATTTCCCATCAAGTAGAGTCAAAACCGCATGAAATCTGACATTCCTAACCTATTTGGCGAAAAATTGAATTTTTCACTGTGGTGTGTCTATGGAAATGGCAGTTTTGCTGACATCTAACTTTATGACGTCATTGTGACCTACTGCTAGGCTTTGTACTCATTTTTAACAATGAAAGAGGGGGAACCTAGCTATCTATTGGTACCAAATTCAAGTGTCTGTGATGTTCCTTGTGTTGTGTTAGGCATGTGTACTGGTCTCTTCCGAATCCATCACTTTGGGATCCCCTGTATCTATACCTATACCCCGGTGGAGTTTGTTTTTAGATGAAAGAGCGGAACATTTCAATTGACAATTACAAACGGAACGTTATAGGGAGTGCGTGTCCGACATCAGCAGCTCAGAGACTGCGTTGTCCGTAGACGACATGGCAAGGTTTCCGAGACTGTGCGTCCGTCTCTAAACCCTAACCCTATAGTGAAGTAGATAGTCACACTTTTCACCAAGATCGTGCACTTCTGGCAAAAGCATGAAACTTGGCACAAACGATCCTGGGGTATGTAAAGCCATTTCACGAGGGGCGCCCAAAAATTCGACGACAATAATGACGTCCATAGGCCACGCCCCTTTTTTATACCTATTTCGTAGTAATGTTAAAATATTTACCAAAATCAATCACGTTTGGTATCAAATTAAAGTCTTGAGACATGTGATTGGCTTAAAATGTCGGATCTCTGAATATTTGGTAAGCTAGAGGTCAGTTTGAGGTCATTAAAGTCATACGATACCATTGACGCCATTTTTTGGCTTGATAACCGTAGTTAAGGCTTGATGTCAATGTGTCAAAATCAAAAAGTGATATCCCATTGGTCACTCCAGTGGGTTATGTTGAGAAAATGCAGTGAGAAGTACCACAACTACTTACTGAATAACAAGTCCAGAACCATTCCCTTGTTTATTGTAGTACGCACAGAATGTAACTTGAGTTGTGTAGAAATTGACCATTTAAATTATCAATTAATATTACTTAATTTTCAGGTTATGATAGGCCAGTTAAAATTAGAAAAAATAATGACTTATAACTAATTGCAACATAATCTATTTCTATAGAATTGTATTGGCATTGTATTGGGAAAACCTTTAAGAACAACATATCAAAAGTTACCAAAATCAAAGGTTTTACAGCGTCCAAATATCGAATAGGTCGAAAGTGCTGAAAAGTATGTTCATCGGCTTCAAGGATTGAAAGGTGATAGCTTCTCTATATGGAAAAAGGGTACATAGTGTGCTAGTAACTGTTACGAGGCAAACTATGTTCAAGACACAAATGGGTAAAAATTTTAGATTTACCCGTTTGTTTAAAGTTATGTCAAATTGTTGGGGTCTCTATGTTACAAGCGCCCAAAATGCTTGTGCAAATTAGAATTCAAATGTGACTGGGGGGCTAGGCTATGTGAGGTCACTAACAAACTTAATTCTATATGAACTGTCAAACAAGAATCTATATAGGCCCTACAAGTTAGTCTCTAGTGTGACAAAATGAAACCAATTTTAAACCCAGTTTGGAGCAAATTGGACGAATTCACCCAGGATCACCTGAACTGTTATTGCCTATGTAATAAAACTATCATCAACAGATAACTGTCGACCATACTACCATATAAATTCGAAGCATTCCACTTTTTCCCTCTTGTACAAACTTTGACCCTTATCTTACATACTCCACAGTGTCGATTTTTTGGTTTTAATTATTATTATTGTCAATTTTGCAGAACCTTAACACCAAACTATAAATCCCCCAACGTAATATATTGGCGGTTCTTGTACCGGAAAAAAAAAATCTTGTGTGAAAAGCTTGTTTTTAGTGAGTTTCTACTACATAATTAAGCATGAATTTGAAGTATTGCTTGCACAATTTATAACATAGGTCAATCGTGGTTTGTTTTGTACCAAGTTGATGGTTGCCGATTTCAGCAAGTCCGTCATGGGACAGGGAGCTTGTGAACAGCTAACAATGTCTTTCATCAAAATCATAATCAATGCACTGGCAATATTCCATCTTAAATGTTTCTCTTCTTCTTCAAACCACAACAATAAATATAAATCAAATAAAACCAAAATACAAAAATGAATAATTAAATAGCTTTGAGTTCCAAGTCAAACCATAATTTAAACCAAAATACAAAAAAACTAAAATAATTTCAAAATCAAATAAACATAATATCTAATTATATCAATAAAAAATAACATAATTCCGTTTATATTTGCGGAGGCCCCCAGGGCTGTAGTCAAATTATAAACGGCTTTATCAAGGTAGGAAGCCCCCCGTAGTTTTCCTACATCCTTCTGTTTTCACTTGTTGTTTATTGCGTGCTTTGTTTCCATCACATCGGCTTCTATTGTTGTTAGCCTATCACCGCTCGCTTGTTCGAGGTCGCATCTCTTTTGTCCCTTCGATAGCTTTTGGGCTTTCATTACATGCTCGTCCCGACTCGCCTTTACACCCCTGGTGCGGAGCTGCTTGTTCGTACACCTCACACTCTTTCACTGCTGTCAAGTCTTTTCAAACAACAAAGACTCTGATCCTCGAGTTACTATAGGTGCTATATTCTCGCAGGTAAAGATGCGTCACGCATGAAGGAACGAGGAGTAAAGATAAGGAAATGCGACCAGTTCTTCTAAAAAGAATTCCGAGTAGCTAGCAATCGAGAAGTACTACTAAAACGGCTTCTGTCTCGTCAAACGTGATTTCAGAACTTGGATATTGTGAACTAACACATCATCTTCATCTCTTTGGCGTCAATCATCATGAACTTCGGCTCATAATCCGTCAAGTTCAGTTTCCGGAATCTTACACGCTAGTAAGCCTGTTTACTACGCGAGTTTTCGTACCGAGGGATTCAATTTTGTTTCTCCACCGTAACATTCACACCTTGTTAATTCCTCTTAGCGGTAGTTCTACTGCGTCGTTGGGTTCAATATTTTCAGAATTCTCATCTCTAACAACCGGTACCCCCCGTCTTTCGAATTCAGCAATTCGAATGAATACCAGCATGTATTCGAACCGCTGTGTTGTACGTACAAATTCGCCAGTCGGAGCAACCTCAATGCGAAGTAGCTACAGCAATGGGCATATTTTCGCAGTCTACGGCACATTCAAAGACATCATTCGAATTTCCCAACATTGGATCCGTGCTCTATCCCCGAATCCGCCGGTTAACCTAAAATCTTCTCCAATCTTCGACATTGGTGTAAATGCGGCAGTGGATCCGTTAGCAAGGTCAAGCCGTGAGCATTTTATACTAACTTAACTTAAGTAACTTTGTCTCTATGTGTTTACTACGTGTTGCAATTCCCCTCATATTCTCCCTCCAAATGTTAAAGCAAAAATAATAACGGGTGTTTCATCGATTTTGGTTTGTTTACTTGATAAGGTTAATAACCCCACTGAGAGGCAACAATGTGGCCACTTTTTTAAGGCATGTCATTCTACTAGAGCATTATCATCTGTAAAGGAGGTTGCAAGGTTACCCAATTTCACTCTTTCATTACATACATATGTTGGCTAAAGCTTTTTAATAAATTTAATTTTATTAAGCAGGTTTTCAACAAAGGAGACAATTCAGGGCTTCAACACCCTACCGTTGCTCAACAAGAGTTTTGCTACATAGGTGGCCTATCCTTTTGATCACTTCACAAGATATCCAGTCGACTTCCAATTTCGCTTAGAGACAAGACAAAAATCAGGCCCAGAATGTTCCTGGCCCAGTGTTTATTGACGGTGGAATATAATGGTCCCCCCCCCCCCGTTTATATCGCCTGGCTCTCAGGGCGTCCCCCTATGTTGGTAGTTTGTGCCACACACCGAAAACACACGCCACCAACCCACTCCTCTTCGCCTTGCGGCCCTAATCTGCCATCCACCCCCCGGGTTGGGATATGTTTCCTATTCACTTCTGGCCTCGGCTTTTTCTGTTTTGTGTCTTCTTTATTCGGTCCTTTCAAAGTTTGGGAGATCCTCCGGGCTGCAAAATGAAAATGGGGGAGAGGGAGGGGCCCCGATCCCAAGGAGGGATTCTGCCTGTTTTTTCTGTCTGTTTTTTTTTTTTTTGTTTTTGTTTTTTTTTTTTTTTTTCTCTGTTTTTTTTATTTTTTTTTTTATTTTGTTTTTTTGTTGCATTTTCATTGAAACATAACTTTACATATAAAAACACTTTATGTTTGTTCCCCTTCCGCGCCACATAGACTGCAATGTGCTTTTCAGCCCTGTGTAGCATATGTTATATGTCAGTTCACGATATAGTATATTTCAATTGCATAACATAATGTTTGTATAAAATAACACGCAATCTCACACGTGTACAGCACACACGCCCGCGCTCCCCGCGCGCCACCACACACATACACATACACACTACACGCACGCCCCGCAAATACGGTCATATACACATACAACAAACAACCTCACGCTCACATGTGTGTGCGTATATAGACAGAATGCATTCTCTTTCAAGGTTAATAATTCGCATTTATATCACGTGTAACATCATTTTCCCCTATAGCCTTTCCGGCCTATCTTGCTTGATACTTTCAACATTCTATCAATGCAGGGAATTGCATGCATGTCCAAAGCCTCCTTCGTGTATTTGCTGCAAATGTTCAATTCACAAAATTGTTTTGTATTGGTTAGCGCCGTGCATTTTTTAAGGCTTTCAGGAATAAAATCCGCTCGAGTGCTCTTAAGTCGTTTTGTTTATGGTGTTTCAATTGGGTTTTCAAGTGGCTAGGTTTTCAAGTATACTGCCAAATCTTAATCGTTTGTTCAAATCAAGATAAGTTTGGTCAAATTAATCAATGAAATTGCGCTGGTAGAATTGATGCCCTTTAAGATTAACCTATTGAATCTCGTTTTCGCTAATAGGCAATATTCTTAAATCTGAAACCAGGGTATAATCAACTCCAGCCAGCACGTGTCTTTCCAAGGGCTCTTCACGATTGGTTTTGGTATTGATCTGGATTACTAGTCAAGTATAACAAGTTTAATGCGGCAATTCCCCTGTTGTTAGGATGGGTAGATAGTTGGTTTTTGATTGAGTAAGCGGATATCGAATCTGCTTTTCGTCTTTTCACTTCACCACCCACCCGGTTGAAGTTTGCATTCGTGGGTTGTAAAGAAAATTGAGTTAGACATTACTATATTGCCAAAGCTTTGCCAATATGCGCTTCATGTTCACCTGCATTGTTTAATAGTTTCATCTTTTTTTCGATTGTGCTGTGTACAAGTGTCAGGTTCTGTTTACTTAACCCATTATGCGTATTTCCTCGTCGAGTCACCCCTTTTTCTCACAAATCTTTTGGCGTGTGCCTTCGAGCGGTTTTGTGATGAAGTTGGGGATTTGTAAATCGGTTAGTTCTAACTACGAAGGTCTCGTGGGTCTGAATTGATTCAACAATGTATTCAGTATCTATTCCAGAAATCCTTGAGTAATTCATGGAGAAAGCTCAGAAGCATAAAATCTATCCTGTAAAATGGACTTAAGAGATTTACAATCTTTGAATAGCGTCCTCTCTTTTGTTCGTAGAGCATTTTTTTTTCCGGTAGAGCCTTCTTTCGCCACCCTGATATATTAACCTGTGGTTTGTCATCATGTACGTTATCTGCTGGGGCTAAAAGTGATTTTCATATTTGGCAGTTGTAAAAAGTTCCTTTGGTGAAGCAATATTGATCAAGCAGGGGACCGTGAAAATTTTTTGCACTTTTCCAGACGCAATTGTGGGCGTTTGGTTGTAGAGGTTTCTTTGCTAGGAGGTGGTTCCAGTATAAGTAGCCAGATAGCATAAGTCCGGTAAACTAAACCCTTGCCTGGTTAGAATTTTTCATTCCTTTGTCACTATATGGATCTGTGGAGTAGCCTTAGTGTTTTATTTTATGGTCGGTCCCCGAGGCGGTGGTGTCTATTATTAACCGTCAATCATTCAAATGTCCTGAAATTATGAAGCTTGTTAGATTTTCGTTTGCAGTGTCTGAAAATTCAATATGGCTTTCAGGCTACTATTCAGGGTTTTATCTTCTGCTAGATACGAATCCTATACCTATGCAATTTATTCTTTTACTGAATTATGTGATCTCGAACAAAGAATTTCCAACTAAACATCATCACGTTCTTGCCTTCTAGCTTTTCAGTGGCAAGTTTCGAATGGCGGTCCCGCAACCATTGCGTATTTGAACAAATTATTGCTGGCCAGTGTTGGTTGCCCCCGGGTTTTCCCCCCCCCCCCCCCCCCCCCCCCCCCCCCCCCCCCCTGGCAATTTCTCATTGATGAAGAGCTTGAAGGTATAACGTTTGTTTTTGTACGTATTGACAGGTGTCCAATCCGTTTGTTTCACGTCGAGTCGGGTCTTTTGGGTGCTAATTGTTTCGCATCCTATGAATTTTGTCTTTTAGGCGGCCTTATTATGGCCTTTTGGGGTTCTTAAGACTCGTGAATTTACGCTCATCCAAAAGGCGGACATGTCCCGGATTTAAACCTGTGCGACCGTTTTCCCCTTTTGGAGCTAACACAATACTTGCGTGTAAGAATTAGTCCTGGGTCCAAAGTTGTCACAGGGGTACTCAGTCTGTCTTTAATGTTTGCGAAGTCCTCGTCCAACTATCCCGGTCTCTGCTATTTTAGAAATTTTTAATTTGGCACCCTGCGGCATGTGTAGGGGTCTTAGTTATACTTTTTGGCTTGGATCCTTTAGTGGGCTTTCTCAATTGCTGCTGTATTTAGAAAAGGTATCTCCCTGTTGGGGCTTATCTCAAGGCTTTTCAAATTGCATAGTTTCAGGCTCGGCGCTGCAGCATTTTAACCTTAAGGGCGGAAATCCCAGACTCAGAATCGAAAGTATGGGCTGCTGCCGTATGCCGCACCACTCGCCTTCAAGTCGCAAATTTTCCCTCACTTACTTTTTTCTAGTAAATTTATTTGTTGCTATCACTCTTTGGTTTTTTTTTTTCCCCTTATAGCCATTTGACGTTACTTGGTTAGTGGGAGTTAGCATTGTCCACTGCGCTGATCAACATAAGTCGCAACGTAAAGGAGGGTATGTTTCTTGGAGGGGCTTGATGGTGCCCTTGGCGCTGCCTCGCTAACAGGTTTTCAAGATATGTCCAGGGAACCCATATCCTACTACTCTTGTCTTGCATGTGGGAACAACGTCATAAAACTTGTTTGTTCATCTTTTCGACGTTGTCGCCGTGTAGAAGAATACATTGAAAGCGTTCATAATCCTCACATAGATACTTGAATAAAACTGCTCAAGTCTGCAGGCGCATTGGGTTTTGGCAAAAACTATGTCACGCCACTTCCATGCTATCATTAATTCCATTTCTTAATTTCTTCCAATTCTCATTTTATTTTTATTCATTTCACTTTTTTACTATTCAAGTTTCGCAATTTTCGAGGGTGAAGAATTTCATCCATAATCTTTGTATGTTTATGGGGTTCGTCCATTCTTGTCCCATGCCTGATTCCCTTACGGTATTATCAATTCCATTCTGTGGCCAGGCGCGATGGGCTTCATCTTCCGAATCACGTGGTAACACTGCCGTTGCAGAGTCTAGAGGAACTCGGTATATTTCAACAAGCTTCCGGCCCAACTGTCCTTTCCTCCCTTTAGTTTCATTCTTTTTTTGGAGGGGGGGGGAGTTTTTGGTCAGTTACTCCACAAGTAAACTTGTGTGGCGTATGTTTTGTTTTGTGTTGTCTATTTTTTCTGTGAATTCCCGAGTTTTTGCTTAGGCTAGCATTTGTAATTGCTTTAGTAGGGTCGATTTTGTTTTACCTAGTACATGCCTCTGAGATTACGGGTAGGTTTAGCAACTATCCCGAAAATCGTCCAATTAAGGCCAATTGTAATTCACTTAATTTCAAGACTTACCCAAGTATTTTTGTAATAGGGCCGATTTCATTCAATAAGAGTAGTTGCCTCTGAGATTAAAGGAGAAGGTTTGCACCAATCCTGTAATTGTCCACTAAGGATTCCTATTCCCTTTCTGTTAGTATTCCTATTGAAAAATAAACCTTCATTTTTTTTTTTTTTTTTTTTTAATTTTAACCTTTAAATAGTTTGTATCATTTTCATATAGCTTAGCTCAGCTTTTATAGAGTCGTGCCTCTAAAACATTAGGCAGGGTTAATGCAGCCCGTCTGCATTCTCAAATCTGTTCTCCTTTTTAAAAATTTCACGAGTTACATTGATTCCGACACTAATTTGTAAACCCACGATGTGTTAAATCTATACCTGTAGAGTAGAGAACGCCTCATTAGGTAATTAAGGGTCAGCACCCCGATGCGTAACACACCACTCATTGTCTTAAGTACTAATTGTGTTTCTCACCTTCGATTTGAGCCTCTTAAGGGGTTAGGGTAGGCATCCGACACACTTGTAATTAGCTTCTTATATCTCATTTCTGATCTAATTACAAATCACCTTTAAGAGATCAAGCCTCGATAGGGTTAAGGTAGGCACCTGACAAGAGTGATGCGGGTAATGTCAAATGTGTTTGTATCATCAATTAGGTCGGTTCACATGTGTGTTTATTGAATGCATTTGGTTATTCATGTTCTAAGCTACTGTTGTTTGGTGCAATGGCTATGTGTTAGCCTTCAATGGTCGTGGCGAGCAAGCGCCCATTCCGCATTTTTTGTAACGGCTCCTTCCTTGATAATTCCGTTTATTTTTTTTTTTTTTTTTTTTTTTTTTAAAAAATTATAAACGTTTTTTATCAAGGTAGGAGCCCCCGTAGTTCAATTCCCTAGCATCCTCATTCTTTCACTTTTGTTTATTGCGTGCGTTGTTTTCCAATCACAATCGGCTTTCCTATTGTTGGTTAGCCTAATCACCGCTCGCATGTTCGAGGTCGCATCTCTTTTGTCCCTTCGATAGCTTTTGGGCTTTCATTGCTTTCCTCGCCTTTACACCTGGTGGTCGTGTTTCGTACAGCTCTGCATCGCTTCAATTTTTCAAAACCCTCCCTTCCCTCCCCTGATCTAGATCTTTAATCATAATGTGCGCTCTGGAAGTTATGGGTATTTAAAAGAAAATCACCCTTTTATCACGTAGCCTATCATTTAACCTTCTTTTTATTCAGTGTTTAAGGCTTCTTTTCCCAGTCTACAGAGTAGTTGCCTCTGAGAAAGATTCGGTATGCCCCCATTGAGGAATTCAACCACCTTAGTTAATTCCACTTTTGCATTAGGATTGCATTTGTAATTGCTGTATAGGGCGATTGTTTTACAAGTACATGCCTCTGAGATTAGGGTAGGTTTAGCACCTATCCAAAAAAACAACGTCCCAATTAAGAGGCCATTTTCAATTCAATTAATTTCAAAGGAATTAACAAGTATTTTTGTAATAGGCCGATTTTTCATTCTATAGAGTAATTTGCCTCTGAGATCTAAGAGACGGTTTGCACCAATCCTGTAATTGTCCACTTAAGGATTCCTATGTACCTTTCTGTTAGGTAGTCCTAGTTGAAAATAAACATTCATTTTATTGGCCATCCTTTTGGCTTAAGGGGTCTAGAGTATATCATTTTCCAATAGCGTAGCTCAGCTCTTTTATCGATCTGCCCTCTAAAACATTTAGGCCAAGGGTTAGTGCAGCCCGTCTGCATTCTCAAATCTTGTGCATTTGTTAAAATGTTCGACGAGTTTTACATTGATTCCGACACTAATTTTGTGTAACCCACGATGTGTTAAATCTATACCTTTTAGAGTAGGCCTCTTAGGGTATTAGGTTCAACACCCGATGCAGTACCACATAACTCAATTGTCAAAAGTAGCTAAGGTTGTTCACCTTCAAGGTTGAGCCCTCTTAAGGTTAGGGTAGGCATCCACACACTTGTGCATTAGCTTATTAATCTCATTTCTGAATCTAATTAAATCACCTTTAAGAGACCAAGCTCGCATAAGGGTTAAGGTAGGCACCTGACAAGAGTGTAATGCGTGTAAATGCAATTTGTTTTTTTGTATCAGCATAGGTCGTTTCAAATGGTGTGTTTATTGAATGCAATTTTGTTATTCATGTTATCAGCTAACTGTTGATTGTGCAATTGCTATGTGTTAGCCTTCAATGGTCGTGGCGAGCAAGCGCCCATTCCGCATTTTTTGTAACGGCTCCTTCCTTGATAATAGTACTATCAAAATACTCACAAGAAATGGTGGTCACACAGAAGAAAAGTTCAACCCACTGGACCGTTTCCTGTCAAAAAAACTTGTGTTATTTGCTCAAATTCTGGCAACTTCCATTAATGAAACACAATGACGTTGGATAAAAATGAGGATGGTGTCAGTAGTTCTATAAGATACCCAGATATTGGGCAGGATTGCTGAATAGGGACTTGGTAACAATTGAGCAATAACCTTGAACCCTGACAACACTTTAATCGAAACTGCTAAGAAGTACCCCAACAACTATCTACCGCCATTAAACAAACACCAAATTTGCCGCATAAATAACAAACAAACAGCAAACAAAGAATATTGAAACACTCATTTCTTTCCTATGTTCAAAACTGTGAAATCACAATCCAGGACTCTGCACATAAGAATGAACTCTCTTAAGAAAAAGAACTTAAACTTTGCAAACAAAACAAAACAATGAAAGAGTAGATTTTTGATAGTTTCCTTGGTGATGTCACGCATAATAGATTATATGGCGCCACATAGAAATGGCTCTGTGCGTGGAACATGATTGGCAACATTCCTGATGGATCTTGTTGACAACAAGTCTTGCAAGAAGCCGGTTTTGCCGTGTTCGAAACTTCTAATTCAATTCAAATTCTGAAGAGCTGGCACAGCCAAGGACTCTGGCGCACATCAAGTCTCAGCCCTTTATACTTGGGCAAAACTTCAACGGAATTCTTTGGCAGATTCACAAATACTTTTGATGGATCCTTTTTTTCTAGTATTTGGAGAGTGTAGAAAGGCGTCGAAACTTATTTCACCACCGACCGACCGGTGTAGTGCTACAGCCTTCATTGTCATTCGGAAATACAATTGACAAGAAAGAGTATTGGGCTTTTTGAGGAATGTAATATGTTTCAGACTTCATGCCTAAAGGGACTTGCTTGAACAAGACTAAAATTGATGACAAAAAAAAAAGCCCAAACTTCCAATAAGTGTGATATCATAATAGTGCTTGATGGTTATAGACTGCACACATAGCGCTATAACCAAGACTTTCGTGCTATACCAGAATGCTTAAATCAATAGCAACTAGAGTTCTTTGCCCGGAACCATATGGATTTCAATTCATGCATTGAAATTGCTCTTGAAACTGTCAGAGGGAATTTTGAGACATTCTGGATTTATCCAAAAAGACAATGATAAAGTTCTCCCGCAGGTACATCAAAATGATCCAGCTCTGGTTGGACGGCGACTACTGGCTCAGGATGTTTGCACACCTGAAGCTTTGTAGGACCTTGCTACCTGAAATTTCCAAGGTACGTTAGAGATTGCTGCAGTATGGCTGCAGGAATTTCCCTCTATTGTTTTTAGTGAACGCAGTGGCTCGCCACTCGCCCACGAAATTTTTTTTTGCTCTGACTTTTGTGTGCCTGTCATGGAAAAGGTAGCATGACTGGGTGACTGAGGACCCAGAACTTTTAATTTTCAGGGTTTGAAGTTTGACAATATAGGTGAAAGTAGACTCTGACAGAAGTATTCGACCTGAAAATGTCATTCCAATCGCATTCTTGGTTGCATGAACAAGTAACCCCCCCCCCCCCTTTGCTGACGAACACACAGAAGTGTACTTCTTGAGTTACTCATGTTTTAGTAACAGTGCCCGTTTGCATAACTTTATTAGTTTCCTTTAACAGATCTGTACACAATAGGGAGGATAAGCTGAAGATAAACAAAACCAATAAAGATAACAGTACATTGCATAAATATTTCAATTTGTACATCCTCAACGACGAAATGCCATCATTTCGTATTAATGAAGCTTCAGATTCTTAAAAAGACAAAAGTTTTCAATCAAAGAAGTTTTTTACCAACATTTCAAATCTTGTAATATCTGTTTAATGACATCAAAAAGTAGTACATGTACGAGGTTGTCGTGATAGTGGCCATTTTGGGATATACTGCCGCAGCATGTCACGTTTTGTAATATCCAACAAATTCTAATTATTTGGACATTGATATGCTAGTGTTTCCTGAAACTACATAGTTTTACCATTTGATATGACAAAAGTTATTTGGATGATTTTTTATTTTTTTACAATGTCGAATTTTGTTTTGACATAATTACGGAACTGCCCCTTTGTGTATGCATGCCATGTGGTGAAAATTTGATATCAATGACCTCAAATGACCTTTAATGACCTATAATGACCCCCAAATGCTAAGATACTCTATTAACAGTATCTTTAAGACATCCTATTATGTTCCAGGCCTTGTATTTGAATACCACACATGATAGGGTTCTAAGGAATTTCCCATTTTTACATAATTAAGCAATATGCAAAAAGGGGCGGGCAATGACGTCATTAATGAGGGCCGATTTTTGGGCACCCCTTCGAAGTTTGCTTGTACACCCCAAGGATGTTTTGTGCCAAGTTTCATGCTTTTGTCCGAATTGCACGATTTTTATGGTCCATCTACTACACTACTGCCGGACAAGGTAGGACACTCATTCTTTAAACTGGATTCCTCTCAATATTTGTCTGCATTGGTTGAATGGTATTGGGTTTAACGACTCAACCGACTAACGCTCGCTAACCGCTGACATTATTGTGTCAGTTGGGAATCTGCGTGGTCAATGACATGTTTTAGAGCAGAGCATTGAAGTAATCCTGTATTGGTTCATTTTGATGGGCAGGATTTTACGATATGACCTTGTGAACAATACGTTTCTCTTTGCGTTAAGTTTAATAATAAAATGCATTTATATATATGGCGCTGTATAGAGAACACAGCACCTTACAACAAATACTTAAAATACGAAATTAATATACAGCATGGTATTACAGCATGATAAGGAAAACTAACAAACGTTAGCAAAATTTGAAAAATCTGGAAATAAATATGTTTTCAGGAGCCGTTTAAAGATACTGGTAAAAATGTGTCTCTCTAATATTATCAGGAAGCTTGTTCCACAGCCTACGACCAATTACGTTAAATGATCTGTCGCCAAATCTACGCTTTGTACGAGGAATACCAAGCCGTGTAACATCAGAAGAAGACCGTAATCTTCGTCTTATACCATCAGAATAACTATCCAACACATACAAATTTAGACCATCAGTAAGGTATGATGGAGCCTGTCCGTGAAGAGACTTAAACACACAAACGAACTCTGGTTACGACCGCATGCATAAACCATTCACGCAGCTTTATTTTGCAAGCGCTGGAGCCATTGACGCCATAAAGTCACGAGCTGGCAAAGCCAATACGGGACAAGACCAAAGATCGTACCGCATGGTTGCAAGCATCAAAGGTGTGAAACCTACGAAAACGCCATAAATTAGAATATGTTAATTTACCTCTTCATATAGCTCCAGTCAGATTGGACTCCCAAGGTGGAAATCAAACATAGCCCAACATGTTTCTTTACACACACAGACGCAGGAACAGATGTGTCACCCAGATTTTAACATGGTGTGGCAAAGAATTGTTTTTTTCTTATCATCTGCAGCAGTTCTTTGACATCCAGTTGTTTATGTCAGATATACTTGTGGTTTGTAAAGTTTTTGCAGAGAATGCTCACAATCACCTGGACTCTTTGGATTCCAATTCATAGAAAAGATGAGTATCATCAGCATACATGACAGTTAACATAACGATTCCAAATAATGTCGCCGACTGAATGATTATACATGATCAAACCTTGCTGGACCTACAATGGGGCACCTGTGAGGAACAGAGTATTGAAAATATGTGCTTGGACCTTTCATTGGTATAATCAAGCAAGACAACCTTATTAATGATGTAATTTCTAACCTGGAGAGGGCTATCTCAGTAGGATGATGAGATTTGAAAGCAGATGAAATGGGCTCACCAAGATCATGATGTGATGCCTCCTTCTCAATTATTTGGCACTGAATTTGATATTGGCGACTGAAGCTCTAGATCCAATACAATATTTTCCTTAAGTACAGGGATATGATAGAATTCTTCAAATGGTGAGGAAATATTGGTGGCCCCTCCTGTCAAAAGAAACTGTTTACTATCCCTGTGATGATAGTAATAGATATTTCACGAGTGGAAATAATCTTTCCCTAGAGGCATCCAACTTGGGAATATGAGCTTCGACACTCTAGCGAATGCCATCCATCAGAGCAAACTAACAGTCATGATGTTGAAACTTATATCACCAGTAAACCATGGGGAACAAACGATGATCATGATACCCAGTAATTAAGTTTCCGGTTCCTTGGTCGAGATGCATCCTGGAAGTATAGTCTACCCCATTCAGTTCTGTTTAATGAGCCAGTGTGTCCATAGGCCAACCTTGTTGGACCATTTGGCAAATTATTTCAGTCAGAGAGGGATTTAAAAATGATATAGCAATTGCCAATCAATCTGCCTGGAGAGATTTAGCATTGACACCCATATTGTAGCTAATCTTTTCAACCTTAATCACGACGGAAGTCACTTACATACGAGATTGGAATATCCCTGCTATAGCTCGTTGACTCACCAACATCACCACTTTAAAACCAATTCAGGTTTATTCTTCATCTCACACGAGTGGTGAAGTAGATTGGTATTCCAGCCTTATCCATTTGCCATTTTAGTAGTTTTTTGTTGCACGAGTTCTTTACACCCCTAGTTAATTAGCGTTGGTGTTATGTTGCATATTCATAAATCGACCTTGGCCGACGAACCTAAGCAAGAAAGCAGAAGTCAGAAAATCATTGGAAAGACCAGCGCCAGAGTAAGCACTAGGCAAAGCCCTTGAAAATGATGTATTCAGAAGACCCTTTAGTGTTATGAACATGCCTTTAGTACTACAACAAATAATTTGTCAGTAAAATGTCACGTTTAGCATCAACATGAGTTTTGCCTGAGTTTTGTCTTTCTGAACAATAAGCGAACTGTAGTCTACATCGAAACGATTTGCCCATCTACGCTCAAGACGCCTCCGATCCTCTCTACTGTTGAATCGCCTATTATTCCAGGACGGCGAGTCCTGGTAGTAGAGGCCATAAGCGATTCAACCTTGAAAAAATTCTAATAAAAGGACGTTTTGTATATTCTTGTAGAGCTATATGGGAATGTATTATGAAAAATTTGTCCGGCCTTCTGGCAGCGCGTTGGTCAGATAGTCAAGGTCAAAGGTCAATGACCTATCTAAGATATCATGGATCATAACTCATCAACCATTGTCTCTAAATCAAAAGCACAAATGAGGTGTCTATACAAGGTTTTTGGGGCCAACAACCACAATTAGCATACAGAAAAAAACGATCAAATACATCCTTCCTTGATTTTCAAAATAGTATGCACTATCTGCATGAACATGTACTTTCATCTTCGCCCTCTCAACCATTTTAAATTGTTGTTAAGACCCTGGATTTCCTAAAACTCCTCAAAAAAAAGTTTTTTCAGCAGGATGATCGTTAATGAAAATGTATACATTCTTTTGCATATCATTGCAAGCTCAGATGATTCCTCTGTACAATGACACCGAAATCATAAGCAATTGAAATTCTTCATTGGTTGAGTGACACTCATTTTAATACTGGCAGGCTGAACAAAGGAAAGTGCCAAATTTCAATACCTCAGTTTTAGAGTTACACAGGGTTACACGGCTTAAGAGGATTAGGTTGCTTTGAACGCGGGTATTGAATAGGAAAAATGTCAAAGAGTGGTCATTCAGTATCTAATCATGCCACGAGTATCAGATGTACAAAGGCTTGTGCCATGGGGAAAGGGAGGGAAAATTGAAGCGACCATATCCCAGAATCAAGTGTGACAATGTTGGCCGTAGGTATCGGTAAGCCCTTTTGCTGTATCAAAATGAAAAACAAAATTCCGTGCCAAAACTGGTAAAGGGATATGGTGTGAGACCAAGAAGCGGTTGTCCTCGGGTGACAACACCCCCAGAAGACAAGTTATAATCTTTCTTCTCTGCGGGAATTGGAGATTGTTGTCTTCCAGAAAATTAAGTGCACAGTTTTGGGCAGTAGTAGTACACACAGACCAATTGATGAGTCATATGGTAAAATTGCTAAGAGCCAGCAATGACAAGCCCTTCACCATCAGGCCCTGTTAAGGTGGTGTCGGCAATACCGGTAGGTAGTAGTGGAATTTAAAAATGGTGACAGAAAAATTCAGGTGGTTTTCAGATGAATGCAGAATTTGTCTTCGGAAGTGGGTGGGTGGTAGAGTTAAAGTTTGTCGACCTGGAGGACGACGTGGTGAAGTTTCCCTGTCTGTTGCATTGGGAGATAGAAGCTTTTGATGGAGGCAGCCCTGATAACTGGGAAGACAAGACTTGTTTTTATTGAAGGCACAATGCTGTCGTTTTGGGGACAATATCTAAGGCCCGCTTGTCAAGACTCTTATGTCCTCAATCTTGGACGATCTGCGGTACTCCGAGATGATAATGCCCGCAAGAATCGCCAATGGTAACTTGAGAATGAAAGGGTTTAAAAAAACTTCGGAAGTAGCCCCTGCCATCAGCAAACTCCTCAAATTGGGCACATTCCGTTTACACTAATCCTCTTAATTTAAAACCATTAAATTGAGTACAGGTACTGAAATTTGGCACTTTTCTCTTTCAAGCCTACCAGTATGCAAAGGAATGGTCACTCAACCATAAAGTAATCAATCTTATCATTTTGGTGTCATTGTACAGAAAGTAATAACTGAGCTTTTCACTGATATGCCATGAGTGTAATAACATTTCCAATTAAATAAGAAATACATGTCTGAAAAAAAATTCCAAACTTTTTGTTTTTTTTTTTTTTTTTTTTTTTTTTTTTTACTTTTTATATTATTATTGTTACAGGTGGATTGGTATAATTCCCTGCCTCTTCCATTATTATCAAAAGCATTCCAATAGTCCCCTCCAATTTGACGTCAGAGAATGTTTTAAAATAAGCCAATAAATCATGGTAAACTTTATTTCTCCGATTGTTGCTAAAAATACGCCAATTTCTATTTTGAGTTAAAAGTCAGGCATTTTAATTTTTGCTAGATTTTTGGGATGATTATGAAAGAAAAATCAAGTTTCGTAACATACACAGGATGTAGGTGGCAACCATCCCCTTCCTCCAAAACTGAGTCTTGTCTACCAGTACCAAAGTTAAGGTGGCCGTGACAGATTTTTTTGCGCTAAAAATGAAAGCAATGAATGGTCCCAAGATTAGTTGTAGCCATTAGATTTCAAATTATATGTTTGAGCTGGCCAGATAAAAAGCTTGTTGGCAGTGGTAAACACACGCCACCTTCCTCCCCAGGAAGATGAAGTGTTACTCAGACCTTCAATGGTGGACTTTTGCCACTCATATGAAGGCAAGGAGTCCCATTCCGCCTACCTGTGACCTATCACACATCCTGACAATGGATGCGTTTTAAACACCCTCACGACGACTGGTTTAAGTTGGGGGGGCTCACCTCTCTTCGGGGGCAGGCCCCTGACCAGCCTCCGTGGCTTGTCACCACATAAACGTCGAGTTGTTCGCCGTCTTTTTTTGGCATTGCGGAACTGGTCCCCCCATGGTCAGGTAGAAGGTAATTGTTGTCCCGCTGCGCCAATAATGAGTGATGACAAGATACACAAGGAAAGGGGGTGTAACAGTCCACGCCTATGCAGGGAGATTCTTCAGCTATTCAGGTGGTGCCGAGTTTGGGACATCGAGCTGATCGCCTCCCATGTTTCGGAAGTGGACAATGGTTTGCGGACTGTCTCCCAGGAAGGTCCCTAATCCCAGACACATCCAAAATCAGAGGGCCGTCGGTAAAGTGGCAGCTCTACTTTGCAATTTGCCGCACAATCTTCTAGATGTGGACCGTCCACACGTGTATGTGTTCGCCTCAGTCATGAATCAAGTCAAGAATTGTGGCATCTTAGGGGCCTACTCTTGGTACCCGGATCACCGGGCATTCAATATAACACCATGGCAGCCGACCGGTCAGGATGATAGCCTATTGCTTGATCAGAGCTTCTCCAGGTTGCCATGATCCCAAAAGTCCTCGAGTGGCTCTGTCTCGAGACTGCTTGGCCCTGCTGGTAGCCCATTAGGCCACGGCAGCCGTGGTTTCCCAGGCGCTAGATCTGCTTGTAAGGAACCTATCCATCTTCCCAAGGGAGGGGACCTGGTCAAAGGTCTTCCAGTCGACGACGTTCGTCCCAGAGTGCAGCACCCATTGCTCTGTAGAGTGTACACTGAGTGGGACTTTCTGAACAGGCTGCCCCTGCTCACTGTTCAGGCTAATTTTTACTAGAGCATCATAGGATTACCATGCATAGTGTGCGGATAGAGAGTGTTCGATCCATGCAATTTCTGATACCGTATACCATGTGGCAATTCCTCAAAGAATCTTTCAGGAGGGGGTTTTACTTAGTGTCCTGACTTCCGGAGGTTTCTTTTTACCGAACAGCACAGGCCAGACCTGTAAGGGCTCGTGAGGCATGTCCCCTACCCTGCCCCTGTGGATTTCTTTCAGTGGCCCCTCTTGTCATCTGGTGAGGGCAGTTTTACGGATCGTCCCGGTTCGTATCGTGTTCCGGAGTGGGATTTTGCCATTGGTCTTGCATTCTTGGTGTCGGAACAGTTTTTAAACAGTTTAAAGTCTTTTGATACATGTTTTATCCAGCAGAAGAGGTGTCGGCCGTCCAATCCCTCTTGACTGATCGACCTAGTAGCATTTTGACCCAGGAGTCATTAGGCGACTGTGAGTGGAGCGTTAACAGAGGTTGCGTTGGCGTTGGATACCTTCTGCGGCCTTCTTCTGCCACCGATTAAACCATGCAGTGGTAATTTTCGTACAAAAGTAGGTTGTTGAAGGAAGCTAACACAGTTACAGTGTATTTCCCTTCCCAGGAGTGAGAGGGCGATACATTTGAGTAATGATACCTACCTCCACGACCTTTTGGCGCCACGCAATTTTGTGAGGCGATCACAGCACGCTTTGCTGTGTCCGTGATATTGGGTTTCGTTGCCATGGTTCCGACGATTTCGGGAGTTGGATCATTTAGCAGTGGTAATGGGGGTTTAGTACCCAATGAAATTTATGCAAAAATTCTATCACTAGTACCACACTGTTAATCACACTGGACTCATCAGTTCGAGGATTCTGTCCAAGAACAAAGATTTTTAACTGATTTTAGCTAATATTGTAGCTTTTTTCATTATATATATATTCAGGACAAATTAAATTGTTGTTAATATTTATACATTCTGACTAATCGTCTAATTGTACATGAGAAAAACTTGTAAAAAATTCGGATTAAAAGTGCTTTCTATGCCTGAAAAGCAATGATGGCTGCATTTGTAAGCCTAAAATCTGTTTATTGTTTTTATTGACATGAAAACATGGGTATAGACCACCACCTTTATTTTTTTTTTGCTTCTAGGCCCATCACATGCCTTATAAAGGTCCTTGACCTTGAATATCTGACCACGCAGCAACTATATATAAGGCCGGACAAATTTTTCCATTAGTATTCATATATAGGCTTACCAGAATATACAAAAAAGCCCTTTTATAGAATTTGTTCAAGGTTCATAGGTCATGTGTCACTTAACCTCTACATTACGGTCCTCCTCAATTTTTTTTATTCTCCGCCCTCAAGAAGGTTGTTTAAAGGTTTTGTTTTTATTTTTTGTGAGAGAAAAAGATTTGGGGTGGAGCAGCGGGCCAAATCACTGCCGCATGTGATTTTTGTTGTTTTTTTTTGGTTTGGCAGTTTCAGGGAGGTGGCTTATTTTCAACAGTGGTGTGAGGCTTATGGATTGTGGGTCCAAATGAAAATATTTGTTAAGAAGGTTAATTAGTTATCATCGTTCACTGATTTTACAATAGTATTGTGCTGTTTTCATTATAGATTAGGTCAATGCTTGGTTTATTGATACTTGTAGACTGACAATTTGGCTAATTTATGTTGAGGAGGAAAAAGTGGAAATTTTGATTAAAAGTGCCTCCTATGCTGAAAGAAATGATGACTCATTTGAAAGCCTCCAGATGTTTGTGTGTTTATTGGACCACGAACAGGGTATTAGACACATCTTTGCGTCTAGGACTTCTTGGATGAGCCAGTTATAACCCATCATAGGCCGTATAAGGTCCTTGACCTGTACCTTGAATATCCGACAACGCAGCAACTAGAAGGCGGGACAATTTTTTGGTAATTATTCATAGGCCTACACAGAATATACAAAGAGTCCTGTTATTAGAATTTTTCAAGGTTGTTATTTAGGGCATGATGTGTCATATTACGCCTCTACTAAGATGGATCCTCCTAGTGACAAATTAGGGCAATAGTGAAAAACAGAAGAGGTAATGGTATATAATACGCACAGGGCTTGTAGCAGGATCACACAATCAACAGGTGAGTGTACGAGACGATTCAATGAGGAGAGTACTGAATGGTCAATTATTTTTAATAGAACACCAAAACCACCACGTTCATCTTATACCACGGGGCTGGTTGATAAAAACTTAATAAAATTGGTCCAACATTGATCGTTTATTGGATAAAAATTATGAGAATGAACGTTCCACGTATGAACACTGGGTCATAAAAGGCTTGGCCTAGAGTGGAGAGCCTAGGACCCCAGGTCAAACATCATCGTTTACCATCACTACAGAAAAGGTTGACACCTTTGGTGTAGACCTAGGTAGGTAGTACTCTCAAATTTGGTGTCAGTTTTTTCAATAGGGGCCAATTAAGTTTACACAGGGGTCAAACTTTTAAAATGCTCCAATATGTTGAAATGTATGCCATATTGTCCCGTCTCTAGTCATAAGGTTCCCAAAAATGATAGTTTGTACCACCATATCTGACCAATGGTTTTGGAGTTATAGGCAAATAAAAGTTTATTTATTTGGCTTTAAGGTGGTTCCCATGTTGGCCTACACGTAACTAAGTATGCCTATAAATCGTACTTTATATGTAGAATTAATTTCAAAACAGAGATGAATGGGTGTACGAGTCACGTAGTTGACCGGGGTGACGGTTGGGTTGGTATGCATTAAAATGCATCAAAATATGGATTTTTTAATATTTTTACATATTGATTTTTTCTCAAAAAACAATACTCCTATAACAAATCCATTTTGTTTTCTGGAAAACAGTTGTACTTGTCGTCCTTAATTTGCTGCGGGTAACCTGAAATGTCGCATTTTCCCTGAATTGCCATTTTCCCCCAAAAACCGTGATTTTCCATAGCGATCAGAAATGAAAAGTAGACGAAAACGGATTACTTTTTGACAACCCGCAGGCACCGAATGAAGTTCGACGACCCTGCATCCGAAATATTATTTAAATTTCGAATAGAAAAACATCTCTCTAATATGATTAAATCAGAAAAAAAACCTCGCTATCGAATATGGTTCACCACCAGCTATGGTAGCCATTCCCTTTTATGACCGAAAGGTCGACATCATCATCCCAGTCACTGGAAATCCAATTTTTCCTACGGTGCATCTGAATACTTGCTCCGTGCCCCCCCTCCCACGGCGATGCACTGTATTTCGAATAGCGAGAAAACATTGTAATATCCTGTTTGCAATGAAATTAACTGTTTATTCCCTTTGAACTTTTGATACCTACAGGCAGGTCGTGTCGCAGAGACAGAAGAACGAAAGAAATGGTGTAAACAACAGAAGATCCATCACAGCTACGGCCCAAATTTGGATGACGATCAAGTACCAGATGAACGTCGACAACGGTTAAAAACTCTGATCTTAGCTCGGACGATTAATATATGTTCGCTTGTGCTGTGCAAAGGAAATTACGCGACGACGCAGAAGATGCATTCCGCTACGAGGCTTCTAAAAATGATGGTGGTACGATGAAGATGAATTCCACTTGTGGAAGTGTGTCAAAAAGAATTGTGCAAGGAACCTGAAATTGGGAAGGACATTGTGAAGAAGATGAAGTCCCTTGTAGATGTATCCGATGATGTATTGATAGGTGCAGATAATGTTCTCGCAGACAGCAGTGATACTGGCTTGCCCCACCCAAGGATGAATGTAGTGATTACTGCTGGATTTAATCGTGTAAATGTGCTTGTGGCTCAACTACAACACAAGCGCCGGAGCCATCGTGACTGTCCTCTGATAAAACAGCTGTTGACTCAGATTACTGAAATAGCATGTTTTCTGTCTTTATATTGCCTGTAAATATTACAGACTGAAATCACATTTTACACATTCCTGTGTCATGACCACGACGTTATTTTTCTATTTTAGTGCAATACTTATTTTTTTACAAGTCTAATATTCGAATATGTAAATGTCAGTCATTGGACTCCTAATTCCTGTAAAGTGCCACGTCAGAGATTCTGGTCCCAGCACGGTCCAAATCCATCACAGGGCACATGACACATGCTATACATGAAGGTTTTGGAATTCCCCGCTCTATAGGCCGTGTGATTTGTTTGGACGATCCTATTACGTGGCACTTCTACAGCGAATCCCAAATACCTTTGTATATTTTTGTAAACAAACAAATTCAGCCCTGTGCGGGGTAAAACAGCCCCAGGCTGGTTTTTCCTATTTACCCCTTGATGATGTGCATGGGTTTGCAATTGCTGTAATGTCTTTACTTTTCATTCACACGCCACAGGCAAAGAAAATTGTTGCTTGTCCGCCACCAGCCCTATTTTCAAAATTCACAAGATTTTAATATTTTTAAAAAAAAAAAACAGTTTGTATTTTTGGTTGAATGTTGTATACAAAACACCAAAATTGAACCCGTTACCAAAATGTGTGTGTAGCACAATCCAGTTTTTTCCATGGCCTACATTGTTCATGTATGTTGCAATTAGTGCATTCGTGCTATTATAAGATTTTTTAAAAAAACAAAACAGGTTCTGTAAAACATTTTTATACAACTGATTAATTTTGCTATTTTTTGGTACCAAGAATATTGTACATTTATATGTATCTCATTATTTAACTTGACACTCATACATACATATTTTACATTCAACAAATCTGTTACATGTATTCCTTTTCTAAATTTTTCCATGTCTTTTTGCTTTTTGTGCTGCATGTCAAAAATGTGTGGGGCATCTTGAACTCAAATTCAATTATACCATTGTCCGAAAATTTGTGAAGTAGAAATTGTACATGCACAAGTCCAGATCAAATTTGTATCATAAATTTGTTTTTTTGTTTCTAGTTTTTAAATTTTCTAAATTTTACATTTAGATTGGAAGCGAGGCACACCCAACACATGCCACGCATGCCCTGTAAATTGTAAATATTTGTATATAGATTTTAAATTGACATACAGGTATAATGTAATATGGTTGAATTAGTCCCCCAGAGTAGCCTGTGCACGCAAGCTCTGAAGTAGAAAAACACAAACATGCACCGTACAAATTTTGTGGCATCTGTGTCTGTATATTTTTAGTGTCAGTTTTTAATATTTCATCATAGGGCAGTGCACGCAAACTTCAAAAAAAAAAAAAGGATCTCCATGCCGGTTGAAAGTATAGGGTCTGCAGGTATCCCCCCCAACATGTATCAGGGCCCCACTTGGGATCATTTGTGGGCTACTTCCTGGGCCCCTCATTGGCTTGCCCACCTGGGGCCCCCTTGTTTTTGTCTCGGGATTCACATGGTCCCTAAGTGGGCGGTGGATGCATGTTAACGGCTATTATATGCTTATTTAAAGAAAAAAAAAGAGTTCTAAGTACGGTTGGATATTGTTTTTAATTCCAACTTATTGCATCGGTATCACTTGCATCTCATACTAACATTGTTACAAATTG
>JAMKCH010013914.1:0-26130 GCA_023653785.1 Ophioderma brevispina | reverse complement strand
CCCAGACATAGCCATCCAATCCCTCAGTTAACAAGAATAAATTCGAATCAATACTGACGGACAGACAAACGGACGAGCTGACGGACGCGCACACATGCGCGCGCAAGACCGACGGACACACTCTCACACACAAACATACCCTTAAACACACACACACACACAAAGTCGCAAACATCTCAGGAGTCACTAGGCCTGCTAAGTCAAACTAATACATACAAAATGCCATGTTATTACATAACGCGTTAATTTTTATTACATTACGCGTCAATTTTTTTATTACATTACACGAAAATTTTTATTACATTACGCGTCAATTTTTTTTATTACATTACGCGTCAATTTTTATTACATTACGCGTTTTATTACATAACACGTCAAAATTTATTACATTACGCGTCGGTTATTACATTACACGAAATTATTACATAACACGGTGTAACAAGCCCTCCTACCGCTTTAACCTAAACAGATACAGAAACAAGTATTTAAAAAAACTGTCGGGTGGCCAGGCATAATTTTACAAGAAATAAGAACAACATTAAAACGCATTTAAATAGTTCGCGACTAATCTTTGGCAAGTAAAGTTTTACGATTTGATTTGACTTCAAAGGACATTTAAGAAAATTTTTAGTCCACATGTCCCTCTAGAAAATGTCGGCAATTTCCACAGGAGGGGCTAAAGCTTCTACAGGGGTAAATTTTAAATAATGGTCCAAATAACGTTTAATTTAGCTCAAATTGTTCGTGTGGTAACAAGGAGTAAAAAAGTCTATGGTGACCTGTCTGTAAAATGCATCGTTATGGAGATATACAGCAAAATAGGCTAAAGATCGAATGTTTATTCAGCAAAGGTCAAGGTCTTATACTGGTTTGATTGAGTTTAAAAGAATCTTTAAAAATTGATAAAATTACATTGAATTAAATTATGTAGGGTATACCTACACTTGTAGCATCTGGAATTTTGTCCCCATTGAAGTGTGTGGGGAAAGTGCGAGAAGACCACGAGAAACCTTACTTGCCAAGGATTAGTCACGGAATTGAGGATTTTGACTTAACTAAAAAGGTGTAGGTGGTTTTCTAGTTTTAAGTTGCACTTTTATTACAGAAACATGTATAAAGAAATCGCATAACTGATTAAAAGTAGATGTTTGATACATGAACATAAGATTGCATTAGAACAAATCACATTGTTTACAACTTGATCTCCCGTTGACCTTTGTGTGTGACATTTGACCTCACATAGTTGTAAGCTTTAATTTAACATAGGTTACACCTTCCTGTCATTTCAAATAAAGAAAATAGAAAAGGCGCCCAATTGGGCGCAAAAAAAAATGTAAAAACTGCATCCCTAAGTTACGAGCTTTAATTTAATGTACGTAAAACTCTCCTGTCATTTCAAATAAAGAAAATAGAAAAAACACCCAATTGGGCGCAAAATGTGTTAAAAGTGAATCTCCAAGTTATAAGCTTTAATTTAACGTAGGTTACACCTTCCTGTCATTTCAAATACAAAAATAGACAAAAAATTTAAAACTGCATCCCTAAGTTGCGAGCTTTAATTTAATGTACATAAAACTCCCCTGTCATTTCAAATAAAGGAAATGCGCAAAATGTGTTAAAACTGAATCCACAAGTTATAAGCTTTAATTTAACGTAAGTTACACCTTCCTGTCATTTCAAATAAAGCAAATAGAAAAGGCGCCCAATTGGGCGCAAAATATGTAAAAACTGCATCCTCAAGTTTCGAGCTTTAATTTGATGTATGTAAAACTCTCCTGTCATTACAAATAAAGAAAATAGAAAAAACACCCAAATGGGCGCAAAATGTGTTAAAACGGAATCCCCAAGTTACAAGCTTTAATATAATGTAGGTTACACCTCCTATCATTTCAAATAAAGATGTTACCTAAAACTTAATATCCACACATGTATGGTAAAAGCTTCAACCATCACGTACTGTAACTCTACGTAGCCTGATCATTTTCTTATTTATAACTCTCCTATTCGTTACTCACCCTTTACCTATCCCTGCAACGTTTTGACCAAACTCCCTATTCTCAGCCAGTCTTGACAGAGACTAAAATCAAAGAAATGCTTTTAAAGACCATTTGAAACCTGCAATGATTTATTCTTTGTCTGAAATTACACCGCAATACACACCCAACACTAAAACTCAAAAATTAATAGTAGGACGTAGATCATTTTCATAAAAGAAAAAAAGTTTAATGAAATGACCTTCATACAGGGATCCTATATGCTTCAAATAGAAATAGACTCATTCGCAATTTTGAGGGCAGTGGTTTCTTTAGTCGGGTCGCTAGGCGGCCCGACAAAAAGACACAAGATAAGTTTTTAAACAAAAAGGCACACAATTAACACTTGTATATCGTTGTAGATACATACACAGATTAACATTGTAATTCAGTTATAGAAATTATTTTCTTTCTAAGTTCGAACTTTCTACCACATTTCGTTACCGAGAAGAAGTCTTGATAGTTGTGAAACATCCCCAAGCAATATTATGAAAATTGCATTCAAGACCTCAAATCCTCTGACCCAGCTGGTTGGCATGGGGGTATCCAAATGATTGGTAATAAACATCAACCCCGTCCAATTGTTTCAGTGCCTGGAGTTTCAATTGATGACCATGAGGCTGTGACTGAAGCCATTAACACAACATTTGCAACAGTGTCTCAAAGCAGGCCACCCTTGGATCGTTCACAGCTACCTGCTTTTTTACCATCAAAATAGCCCCCTTAAATCCATGTGTGGGACATGTAAAAAAAATCAATCCAAGAAAATCCGCAGGGCCTGATGGGCTATCAAGTAAACTTACCAAAGAATTTGCTGTGGAATTTAGTGTGCCTGTCACTGACATTTTAAATGCAACAATTGCCCCAATCCCCAAAGAGAAATATGCAGTTGTTCCCAAGTTAAGACCAATATCATTGACATCCCACCTTGCCAAGGTTTGTGAAGATTTTGTTTCAGGTTGGGTTCTCGATGATATTGCTCTTACTTTTGGCTCAAATCAGTATGGTAGTACTAAAGGCTGTTCTACAACTCATTGCCTTATTGAACTTCTTGATATCTTCTACAGAGGCACAGATAAACCTAATACAGTTAGTACTCTAGTTGTAACGGATTTCTCCAAGGCTCTCGATTGCATTGATCATACTTTGGCTATCAACAGATTTCTTGAGCTCGGAGTGCGTAATGAATTGTCCCGTGGATTACCGACTTCCTTACATCACGTCGTCAAAGGTTTCAGTACCAATCTGCCATATCCAGGTGGATTACTCTGTCTTGTGGCGTTCCTCAAGGTACCAAGTTTGGCCCCAACACTGTCTCTGATAATGCTAGCACCAACAGCTTCAAGTGTGTTGATGATCTTAGTCTTGGAGAGATCCGTCATGTCAATGAACAGAGTTCCATTCAAAACGATGTGCAGGAGCTAGCAGCATGGTTTGAAAATAATCACCTCAAACTTAATCCCTGTAAGTACAAGGGTATGTCAATTGTTTGGCTTTAAAAAAGAGCAACCACCCTCCCCTAACCTTAAGATCGCTGATCACAATTTTGATGTGGTTAGCTGTGACCAATCTTCTGGGCTTGCGAGTTCAATCCAATCTTGCATGGCAATCCCAATTAACACGATTCAAAAGCAAGTAGTAGACCTCCATGCTTAGAGGTTGTAAAACGCTTTGGGCTGCCCATTTCAGATCTTATCCAAGTGTATGTTGGTTATGTTCGACCAATCCTATAATATAACCTCATCCCACTGTGGCATGGTAATTTAACAATTAACCAAAGCAAGCACTTTGAGAGTACCAAAAGTAAACTGCCCTTCGTATTATTATTGGTACTCATTATTTCAACTACAGTGAAACTATTTCTGAAAGCTTGGAACTCTGTACCCAGAATAGGCGAATTCATTGATATCAAACATAACAGTAGGCTTTAGGTCTGGCCATTCTACTTCTGATCCCTTAGCCTATTTTTCCTTCCCAATGCCTCACCAATTAACATACCAACCACATCATGACAGAAAGGACTAGAATTAATATGTCGTGATTTATCAGCAAAGCCTTTGACAGAGTGTGTGGCATTCTGGTCTAACTGGCCAAGCTTTCCTGCCTTAGATTCTCAGATAAGTTTTACTGAAGTGGCCTGAGACTACCTGATTGACCGCTCCTCAGAGTCTCCTAAGGGGAGGTATTCCAGCAAGAGGTCGATCAATGCAGGTTGTCCAAAAGGCTCAATCCTTCCTCGGCCTCTTATTATTATATCATTGATTTGACGACATCAACAAAAGAACCTGACCCAATCCATCATAAATCAAAATAGGGCAGAAAATTCCCACAGCTGCTGCCTCTCTCAACAAAGACCTGCAGGAAATCAAGTCTTGGCAACTTCATGGAATGTACTTTTCGGTGCTGCAAGTGTAAAACTGTAAACAATTCAAACAATAAAGGACTCATGCAACAGGCCCTCCAAGTCTTCTTTGGAACAACTCTAGACGAGGTTGATAGGGTTCGATCTACTTTGTATCTCCTCAGTAATGACCTGTCATTGTCTCCTGTGATTACCAAAATGGCTAAAACTGCCAGTCATCCGACGAGATTGCTCCGTCCCGAGCTGCACCCTATCTTGGGACAACTGATAGGGCTGTTTATATAAATCCATGTTCGATCCAACATGGAACATGCAAGTTCAGCATGGTGTTGGAACCACACCCCCTTCACTTTCCAAACTGATGTAATCCAGAGACGTGCTATTTCCATCATTGTATCCCCTACACCGAGAATGAGCTCAACTCATTCATCACATTCCAAACCACTTTGGTCATCGCAGTGCAGTTGGAATTGTCACTCTTTTCCATCCAACCGCATGCTTTATGGACAAGCCCCAAGACTCTCCTCACCACGCTGCTACCTGAGCTCTTCCCAGTTGATCCTCGCCTCAGGCGCTCAGTTAGGTCTCATGACCTTGCTGGGAAAGTTCCATGTTCAACTTGGCCTCACGCCACAGAAGATCTTTCTCCCCTTCTTTGCAGGCTTATGGAATGCTCTTCCTGCTCATGTAGTATTGAACTCAGATTTGCAGAGTTTCAAAAGGGGGTTAATTCGCTATCTTAGCCGCCAATCTGTCAGCGTTACTAATTAGATAACAGCTGTTAATGCCTAGATTCGCCTTGAAATAAATAAATAAATAAAAGAAGACTCAAACTTTGCAAAAGGTTTGCTGCCAAGTGTGTTAGTTCAGAAAGGTTTAATTCTTGGACCTTTGTTCCCCCAAACTTGAGTGTGCATGGTATGAACCTAAGGCACACCAATACTTACCAGGAGTACAGGTACAGAACAAATAGATATAGGAACAGTGCAGTATCTGTTCTTACCAGAGTACTGAATCATACATGATCCTTCCTTCTCGTGCAATTGTCAGTCAGTATTTTTTTTTTAATTTTTGTTCAGTCTTGGGTGCAATTTTGACTGTTATTATTACAATTGTTGTCATTGCAGGTCAGTTTTTTATTTTTTATATAAAATGCACTACAATGTTTGTGTTCCTTCTAACGTATTTACACCTGATTTTTTTTTCTACAAAAATTAGTTAAAACATACTGGCGACTAATTAAAGATATTAATTTTAAGGAGCCAAATTTGTAAGAGGTTGTAATATTCTGAATTCGTTGGTCATCGTGGTCAGTCTGCGCTATATTTTACAACGAACGTTAATGCAACAGTGAATGTTTCCCATTTTAACCGCTTATGGAAGTCGTTTGTATACAAATTTGCACTGTTTGTAGCATAAACACAATGCAATAGACATCGTCGTCGTCGTCTTCATCATCATCATCGTCATCGTGATCGTGATCGTCATCGTCGTCGTCATCATCATCATCATCATCATCATCATCGATCACTTAAAATAGCCATTTTCTTTTATTTCATTTAATTACACGCATCCATATTATGTAACTCAAACTTTCAAACGCCGTTTTCTCAGAACTAGCATTTATGCTGATTCGACAGTATGCAGAATCCACGACGATATATAATGTAGCATTTATAATTAAGGAGTTTTGGATTTCGCGTGTTAATCTACACTGTGACTGATCATTACAAGTATAATGTGCGTAGAAACGGAATTAGGGTCTGTCTCTAATTTAATGTCAATCAAAACAAGGTCTTGAATATTTAGTCCGGGTTTTAGTTCAATAAAATGGCTGAATTTGCAGGAAAAAATTGTCAATAATTACGACATCCGTCAGGACTCGTTAATTCCAAAGAAACAGGGACAACTTTAAAAAGACTTGAAATTCATTAAATGTAATGGATACAAAATTTAAACTTAGGCCCAAGATAATGCACGAATTGATGTTTTTACACATTGAAGTGAAATAAAATACACGAAAACTTCAATGAAATCATGTGTAAATAGTTCCTTTATATCAGGGCAAGAGATTGTAACTTGTTTAGTGTATGGTTAAAGGCATATGTATTTTATAAATGTACTCGTTTAGGGTAGCAAAATGATGTCAAAATACTTGTTTAGGGTGTATTTTTAAACTGTGATGTAAAATTACTTGTTTAGGATAGTAAAATTAAACCAAAACACTTGTTAAGGGTAGCAAAATCAAACCCAAAGTACTTGTTTAGGGTAGCAAAATCAAACCCAAAGTACTTGTTTAGGGTAGCAAAATCAAACCCAAAGTACTTGTTTAGGGTAGCAAAATCAAACCCAAAGTACTTGTTTAGGGTAGCAAAATCAAACCCAAAGTACTTGTTTAGGGTAGCAAAATCAACCAAAATACCAGCTTAGGGTGTTTTTCTTGCCAAGTGGAATACGCGCTTAGGGTACGTTTTTGGAGGCCATACACGAGCATGATATCCACCTTGAAATACAAGTGCCCCCGGGCCATAATTGTGGGTTGTATAATTAGAGTAAACGTATAGCGACCAAATTATGTTTTACCTTTTTAGCATATCTCTTTATCGTTTAGTGGTTTCATTATAATGGGACTATTATTCATAGTCCCCTCATCGAGATGTCGAATGGATCTCATGGTATTTGCAAGTTATTCATTAGTTCTTTTGATATAGGGTTATCAATACTCTCATCTCATAATATAGTCTCTAGTTATTCCGAAAGGTTTTTATCCTAATGGTCGTTAGTCCGAAATTAGAATAAGGGAAATTGATCCGAAGGGGCGTTAGTCCGAAAATTCGGACAAACGACCCTTCGGAACAATAATCTTCATTTCTTTTTCGGACAAACGACCCTTCGGATTAAAAATTCTTCGGAACATAACTCCTTCGGAACAAAAAATCCTTTAAAATGCGTTTTCGGACAAACGCCCCTTCGGAGTAAAAATCTTTCGGAGAAAAGACACATTACTTATTTTCGGATCAATGCCTCTTCGGACAAAATGCCCCTTCGGACAATTGCCCTTCGGAGAAACGACCATTAGGAGAAACGACCCTTCGGGATTAAACACCTTCGGAATATATTAACTTCGGATCAATGCTCCTTCGGACCAAAAACCTTTCGGATCAAAACCCTTCGGAATATAGTCCTTCACCCCTATTAATCCTCATCGCACTAAGTACCAACAACTTTCTCATCTTCATTCTCTTCTTACATTGCAAATAACAATGTTAATACATACAGAATGCCGGTGTGAGGAATTTAAGAGTCCTACATATCAGAAAGTCCTAGGACTCTAGGTTTCGGAGACTGGGCGTCCGTAGGGCGTCCAGTCTCCGAAACATTTAATCAGGATTCAGAAACTATGTGTCCTAGGACACAGAGCTTCTGAAAACTAAAGTTAACTTTTACTTAGTGCGACCCGGACTCTGTATTTTGGGGGACTCTCAAATTCTTTACAACTATCGCAAAATTCCTCTCAGGAATCGTCCTAGGACTCTGTGCAATGACGCAAAGTCCTAGGACCCTGTGATACTGTGATGTAGTGTCCCAGGACCCTAACCTGTGCTGTGTAGTCCTAGGACCCTGTGGTACTGTGATGTAGCGTCCCAAGGCATACATATATCCTACTCGTACTTTAATTGAAAGGTACTTGGTTACTTAAAAGCAGGCCGAATCCGAGCAGTCCGCTGTGGCTTAGCGGTGCAGATCTTCAGACGACCAGGTATGTAATAGTGTATGTGTATGTATTGTTGTAATATGTGATTTGGTGATTATCTACGTAGGTTCGAGTACTGGTCACACCACTTTAAGAGTCGTTGGGTTTAGAATTGTTTTTCTTCATTTATTTACTTTAATTTTATTTTTTCTGTTATTTTTTTTTATTTATTAGTGATTTTATTACTTCTCTTTTGAAATTAAATTTTATTACTTGTCTTTTAATTTTTTTAAATTAAACTCTTCTTTTTAAATTTTGATATTTAACAAATTGGTATTTAAAGAGCATGTTGTAATATTATGGACAGAGGAAGTTTTAAATAGAGAAAACAGTTTTGAAAAAAATGAAGAGATTAATATATTTATATAAACAGAGTTTTAGTGCTATCCTGTTGGTAAGTCAGCAAAATCGACAAGTATCCATTATCCGTGACATCCAATATCCAGTATTTTCATACCTCTCTTGACTTATGACATCATAGTGACGTCATATTCTGGATGTTTCTACTTATTTTTGATGCCAATAGAAAGAAGACCATCTAAGCTATCCAGTGGTACCAAATATATTTTGAAGTAATGGATTTTTAATAAGGAAACTCCAGAGGGTGGTAACCTCACTCCCAAAAAGGGGCGGTCTCCCTAAATGGAATCACTTTTTTCTCATATTTGTCTGTCGCAGATACATTATAGCATCTTCTAGAGGTGGGGGTTGCGTACCTCAATTATGGACTGCTCTTGGAGGTCATTCCTATCTCTGAGCAGACGCCAATCATGTCGAGTCTTTCTAGACGCCATTATGTTTTACCCAAGACTGTACCTAACCCTTGTAAAGACCATTCTATGGTCTGAGCCCAAACTGACAAAAGTCATGTATGCCTCTACATTCAGATGCTGCTCCTCCATTCCCTTCGGTTTAATGTGTAGTCAAGCTGATACCTGCTACCTCCAGAGCTTTCCCATTTTCATGTGAAAGTATGTTCTTGCATTGATGAGCTGTGTTTACCTGCAAGATCCAACATTTTTTACATTTTCTCTTTCTTTCTTCGCGGCGAGCGAACTTTGCATCTTTCAGTCCTATCCTGGCGTTGCAATCTCCTACTAGCAGTAAAAAGTTCTGTGCTAGAATGGATTCAATGGCTCTTGTAGTGAGAAATCGCAGTCTCTCCTGCCATAGTGGTTCGACAGTAGGTAACTATCATAGTTGAATCAAGATTTCCTTGATAATTGCTATGAGGATCCGATACAGATAGGGCTTTACACTTCTAACGAGTAAATGCCCCTCGAGGTATTAAACATTTTGCTATGTTGTTTCCAACTGCAGTTCGTCGTTACCAGGTTCCAATTGCATTCATTTCACGGCCGCTGCGTCGTATTTTCACGACGTTGCATGGTAAATGTTGAGCATTCGACTAACTATTACGTGGGACCACTAGGAATTGACGTGTGGGTAAACTGCTATTTGAAACAAGGGTGTTTATACCAAATGGTATGGAGCCCAACTTGGCAACTATCCAACTGGCTATTGGACCTAACAATTGCCAAAATGCTCGTCCAACTGGCTTCGGGACCATGGTCATTGGCCTGAAATCTCACTGCCAAAGGTGCACGACATTGACCCAACCAACAAAATTATTAATGAAACAAATTATCAAACGTTACATTGTCCGAGACTAGTTCCTAACATTCTTCATTAAAAAAAATAGTTCCAGAATTAATTTACTCTTGCTGTCTTTTCCAACCAACACATTTAATCTAAAATACATGAGGCTCATGTACTTTGTTTCAATCGTCGATGTGGTATTGCCATCCCGACATACGAAAAATCGGGTTCCTGAAAAATTGAATTTGAAAAATACAACTTTTGCAAGTACGCATCAATATACAGGTTTAACGGGTTGAGTAAAAAAAACTTGACTCTGATTATGTCCGCCATTTGAATTTTTAAGTTCACACTATATCTAACATGGCTGGTATCATCTGAAAGGCTAGTTCTTTACTTTAATTTGCTGGGCAAAATCATTCACATCGGTTTGATATACACCGTCCCAGTCCGTTTGAATCAAGTCGTCATGTTGGGGGGGGCGCTCTGTCCACGATTCGCCATTAAAATGAACGGAAGGTTACAAGCAAATCAGTGTCCAGGAAAAATCGGGCTATTTATTTGACTGCAGAATATATCCGACTCTATTTAACCCACAAAATTCAGTCGCAATTTAGGTATCGAGGCCCTCTTAACACTTCAACGTCCTCATCACTCATAAAATGAGTTGAAAAATAATTAACTTGATAGGATGTATCAGTTTCTGGAGGGGTTTAATGAATCATACCATATGAAGGAAGCTTTTGAGGTTTAAAGTATTGTCCTATATTTTAACCAAAATATGGCCACATTCTTGAAAAAGTGTTTCAAATAGAAAACTTACCATTATCACTTGACTTTTGACACCTTTAAGATACCACTTTATTTCCCATAAACATAGACCAATCCTTATCATCAAATTGTCTGGAGTCATGAGCTTAGTTGGCCACCGTGTACATGGTGTATTCAAATGTCAATCCGAGTGGACAGAGCTCAAAGCCGACTACTTGATATAAAAGACTGTAGCTCTGGCCTATACTTATCTTATACTGAGGGAATTTAATTTGCAGTAAAATTAAGATAACGAATTGGCTTTCCAATGACACCACATATGTGAGGTATAGGTTATTTAAAAAATTAAACAATGGCGGAAACAATATTCTCTATGACCAAATTTATGTACTTTACAAGCTTTGAAACTTGTGTAAGCTTGTAAAGGTGATGTGCAGTACATTTTTCACAACATCCGTCGCAATGTTATAGACCAGCGACGATATTATTTTTACTATGGGAAAATACTGAAAAAACGCACGAGAATTAAAGAGATAGAAAGTGACAACACTGAACTATGGCCATAACGAGACCAATAATTTGGAAACCAAATTTGACGATTTGGAACAGAAGCAATCATTTGGGCTATTCCAGACATTATTCCGACATCTTATAACCACATCCTTCTTCCCAAAAATGCATGGGAATTTTCATATAAATTCCAGAAGGTGCATGGAAGATAATGAAATCCAAAAGTGGATGAGAATTCCCAAATAAAAATCGTAAAAAAAACATATCCAATATACCAATGTGTTTTTTAAAAAAACACAGAGCAGCACTGAAGAGATAATTGAGTAATGGAGGGAGACTAATAAAACAGTAGGATTTCCTCCCTCCCCTCCTCGTTTATCTGGAGACCTCCCCTGTCCCTCTGCCCCGCTTTTCGTATTCCCTTTCCTTTCTTATTTGGGAATTCCCATGATTTTTAGTTGACCCAATGAAAAAAATCCCATTCCCAAAGAATATTATCACTTAGTAGGTGTTGTTTCACATTCGTTCTCTTTGGTCAACAAAACACCCAAAAAGATGATGAAAAATACTATTGAAATTCCCACTGTGAATTCTCACATGATTTGTCAAAAAAAGCTTGGGGAATTTCCATAGTTATTTCGGAATTTTGCAATGTCATGGGGTGGATAATCGTGGAATAGCCTATTTTTGACCACCTTAAAATTGTCGACCATTTTAAAGCTATGTGCATTGCACATTGATGTTCATGTTGGTTTGTGAGCATGATGCCTGCAGTTAATTATGAATGTTATGATAGCATCACAAAACATATTATGTAAAATGCCTTCTTTAAAGAGAATACTTAATGGTGTGCCATTTAAAGCAGACACTCAATTGTGGTGGGATGCTTTCATTTGAAACCGCTGCATGGGACACCCACGATTAGCGCACACCGTCCCCGGACCCTCAAAATTTAGGGACCCTGAGATTTGTGTAATTGTAAGTAAACTTCAGAGTCCCACTATTTCAATTGTCCTAGGACTCTTCCTTTATTACATGTGTTAGACGTTCGTGGACGCCTAAGGTCGGAGTTACCTTTCAAACACAAATAAATGAGCCTTGTGCATCAAGTGATCTAACTTTTACACAACAGATTTTAATGATGTGTAATTGGTGTCAAGAATTTGGTAGGTCCAAAACATACATAAATCAAAATAAACATTACACACAATTTAAGTTATATTTACTCTAGAGTTGCTAGTGTCCTGTGTTGAAAGCGTTGAGTTCAATGACCGATATGTACTCACAGCGAAGACTCCCAAAACGACAGGCACAAGTTCAAATAATTTAACTCCTCAGGCATTATTCCATGGGAATCTTCTCAGTGCTGAAGATAACTTTTGTCCAGCAGTTCAAGACGTCAAGGTTAAATTGAGTCCCTCGACGATAATATTCCACAGTATATCAGTCCACGCTAATCACCACGATTTCTATCTGTCTACAACTTTGGCATCCGATTTTGATTCCCGGCACTTTCGGCTTCAAAGACGACAGTAGAATACTTACAGCACTCTGCTCACATGGAATAATACCTGGCACTAGGTACTTACATGTCTGCTCCTTAATGCAGAGTAAAACTAGCCTATCTTCAAGCTACTTGTTAGAAGTGGAAGCTGGAAAGCGAGTCCTACCAGTGACAAGTATTTAACTACTAACAGCATAGATTGCCCTTTCTAACAATAATCATTACATCATCCTCTGATAAATCATGACCTTGCACCATCAAATCAATTTCAACAATCTACTTACAACACTTCATATATATATAACTCTATGGGGGGAATTCCCAGATCTTGCAATGTCTTGATCTTTTAAAGCATAAACAAGCTGACTCAGTTACAAAGTTTACATCTTGGAGAATTCCCCACTTCCCCGATTGTGCAATCTAAACAGGTGCAGCCTGCAAAACAACCGTGGGAATCCCCTTTTCTCTCCTTTATAGTAACAAAGTGGCTTTTCCTGTGAGAATCTTTTCTCAAATAAAATGGAGAAAAAATATTTCAAAGTTTAATCAGAAAAATGGAGGCCATATAACACATGCTAGTCCATTGGGACCACTACGTGTCTTACCTGATAGTCCCCATGTATACACTGAGAATAAACACTTGGTATCCATAGGACCCCTAATTTTAAAATGCATGTATGGTCTAGGATGTGAATTCAACTGCATGTGCACTCAAAAACCTATGTACCCTCAGTCCCCGGACCTCAAAATTTCGGGACAATGAGATTTGTAGTAATGTAAAAACTTCAGATCCCACTATTTTAAGATCCTAGGACTATTCGTTTTTTACGATAGTCCAGGACAATGCGTGTTATTACCGATAGTCCCTAGGACACTGAAAATCACAACTAAGTGTTATAGTACTCTTTAATTTCACAACCTATTTTCCTAGGACTGTGAAACTCAAACATAACGCCGGGGAACGGGGGACTCTAAAAAGCTAGGATGGCTCGCTCGTGACACCGGTGGCAAGCGTTATTTCGGTGGCTGCTGATCGACGCGAAATTCAACATAATATAAGCTGTCAAATATGGATAATTCTACTAACAAAGTAAATACATACATTATATAACCACTTTCCAAAAAAATAGATGAAATCCACCACGTGGTAGAAGGCAATTGTAATGTTCTTCGTCCTAGATCTAAAGTTCAGAGTGTGTTTTCCTTTTTTAAATTAAGTTTGACATTATTTGTTTACAAGAGACCGTTTAGAATGATGATTTAATTAATTCTTTGATTAAATTTAGTTGGGGGATTGGGATATTTTTTATCCTAACGCGCTCTCTGATCTCTATTCTAAATTGAAATTGTAAGGACATGCTTGTCGCATTGAGAATCCAACCAGAAAGCACTTGCAAAAGTGTATCCAGCATGAATATATAAAACTGCCAAGTACGGAGATCTCTGGAAATATAAGCCACAGATAGTGTAAAGCATACCTTTTTAGAATCCTTGTAATCTGAGAAAGAGTCTAATGTGCTTTTTAACATGATTGGAGCATTTTACAATTTTGACCCCTGTATAACCTGTAAATCCAAGCTGGGGTCCATTAAGGGGGGGGGGGGGGATTGGTGAGTGCTTCCATCAATTTTATGAATTATCAATGCCTAAAATACTTGTGTGCAAAAATGCACACTCTTTCACTACAGTCCCCTGCGATGCGTTCCAAAGCAAAAAAACCTGAGAGATCAGCGACAAAATCATTTTTCATTGATAAGGTATATGTAATGCTAAGCTGGTACAGTAAATAGTAAGGTGTAATATGGAGAGTTTCCTATATTGCTTCACAGATTCCCAGGACAGCAATCATCTTTACTGTAATACACGTTTCCATCACCCAGACTAATTTTTTTTAATATATGCCATATCATCATCTTCCATTTGAAGGTTACAAAAACTTAAACCTTAACAATTTCATCTTCTTCGTCCAGTATCATTTCTGGTTTGCCCAATAAACATGTCTTGCTACTTCTCCAAAAGTTGTGTTCATCGTTTTTATTTGCTGTGGATCGTATTCAGCTTTATGAAAACGCTTGTACACATGGATAACGTGACTGTGAGACCAGCCTACGAGGGCACCGGCCTTCCACATTCGGTGGAAGTTCCACCAATCAGTCCACTGTGGGACTATAAGTGATATTGGTTCAATGTTAATTAAATCGGGATGTTCACATGCTGAGACGATATGGCTCTCTAACTGAATTCCAGCCCCATCTCGAATCGTCATATTTTCTGTACGAATCATAATAAATCTTCAGAAATGGCGATTGTGGCGTTGACAGCATAACGCCATTCGCTAAAGCGTCGCCCACCCGTTTTCTATACACATGCTAAAATTGTACTTCCGTAACGCGTCCATGTTACGAACGACAACGACATCAGGGTCGAGAACAATCCCTCAGTGTTCAAGAAGAACCTCCATTCGGGTTACATCAGCTTTGTGCTCCAATACATTAATAGGGATACCAAATATATGACGAGGCTGATCGCGATGAATAACATGCAGTACCTCACCAGCTTCTAGTTTAAAACTAGAATTTCGCGGTTCTCGGCTTTCGCGGTTTGCGGCGGGGGTACCAAGGTTAGGGTTGTTGGGTTCCGTGCGGAACCTTATCAGACGTAACCTGTTGCATTAGTAAATTTTGTCACCACCTTAGGGTCCCTATCTGACTACCGACCACAGGGCCCCCTTTGCAACAATACCAGGGCTCCTTTACTAGCTGCCACAAAGTCCCACGATCTCTTCTTCATTTCGAACTATCCAATTAGACCCCCTTCACAACTGTCTGGGAGCCCTTCCCAGCTGTCACAGAGAGTCCTTCCCAACTAACCCAGATTCCCCTTCTCATCTACCAAAGGTGGCCCTACAACCTCGATCTTGGGGTGTTAATGTTCAATTTTGTTTCACACCAACTTCCAAATGTCTTTTTTAATTACTTTAATTATAGAAACAGTCGTAACAGGAGAAGCATAGATGAGTTTTACGTTAGACATTGTAAAACAAGTTTTTCGTCAAGAGAGATAAGAACAATGGGCCCACGTAATGGAATGAATTATCACCGAACATTAAGGGTTATAAAAACATTTATTTTATTTTGTTTCCATTGTAATTTTGTTTTATTATTATTATTTTTCATTTTGGCCTACTTATTCCCAACTTCGTGATTAACTTTAAGCCGTGTGGTCCAGTGGATTGAGCATTCGCCCCGCACTCCAAAGTTTGTGGGTTCGAGTCCCACTGTGGCCAACGTGTTGTGGCCTTGAGTAAGGCGCTTTACCTCAATTACTGCTCTCCACCCAGGTGTTATAGCTGGGTTACAGCATTATTTCAATGCTGGGAAAGTAACAGGATCGCGGCGGGAGGAGTGGGAACCCCACAGCAAAAAAATTAAATATGGAGGAGTCTGGAGCCCAAAACGCTAAGGGAGGAAAGAGATGGGCACTCCGCGCACAGCCTTGCTCGGCGACAATTTACTTACTTAGTAGTTTAAAAAAGAAGAAAAGAAAAAAAGAGGGGGGGGGAGGAAAGCAAAATAACGGCCGCATCTTTCCTGGCTCACAAAACAGCTCAAACAACGAACACACTAAATAACAACTATATGACAACATGTCATGTTTAAGAGATCAAATTGGGCTGCTTTTGTCCCATTTACAAACATTTTTGGATTATAAATTAAACTCTGTCCACAACAAAAGCAAATTATTTAAATTTATTATAGGTAGCACGGTGAATTGTCAATTAGATAGGACATATAACAGTAGGCCTATAGCAGGGAACGCTATTGGACCACTTCAAGTTGGTGTGCCCTTTGAGTACCAAGGACAATTAAATAGGATAAATTGATGGCATTTGGACGGGCCACAAATATAGGTATGAGATAGACAATTAATCAATTTCACCCATATCCCATAACACAATAGATAAGACATTAAAGACTGCATACAGACCATGATTGTTAAACTATTTACCAGCATTATTTAGGATAACATTGAGCAATGTATATGGGATATTGGATTTGATTCCTTGACCTTTATGCACATTCTTCAGTCCACCGTGGCAAGTTGAAACCATCTCGCACAAAAGGTTAGCATGAGGGTCGAATAAAAAAAAACAACAACAACTTATATCCTTTTTCGTAAGTAAAAATCTAAAATATTCCCTGTTATAAATCATCCCCAGTATGGAGGCGCTAGGACCAAGGTAAAACATCATCGTTTACCCCTCACTACAGAAAAGGTTTGACACCTTTGGTAGTTAGTTATGGACCTCTATATCAACAACTAGGTAGGTAGTACTCTCAAATTGTGGTGAACTTTTTCAATAGGGCCAATTGTCAGTTTACACGGGGTTCAAAATTTTAAAATGATCCAATCATTTGGACATGGATGCATATTTCCCGTCTAGTTAATAAGGATTCCAAAAATGTATAGTTTGTACCATCTATGACAATGTTTTGGAGTTATAGGGTTTAAAAATGGCTAAATGCGTAAAAAAGGTCAATTCTATTTGTCTACAGGGTCAAAATGGGAAGTTGCTCCAATTTTGTTGAATTGAAAGGATAGAAGTTGTTATCTAGCTTTAATGACGTCAAAATAAGGAATAGATTGGTACCATCTGCACTATGCATAGTTACCATGTATGGGACAAAATCGGTCATAGGTCAACATACCCCAATTGGTGTGACCTTCTTTGACATGATCTCCGTAAGTTAGCATTAAAACATAATACAAACTATACCTTTAGGGGAGCCTCTTACCTCAGGCATAACTTGCAAGTATTTACAATATAATAGAGTAACTTTTAATGTTGACCCCCTGTACAAATCGAGAATGACCATCCTTTTTACCATTTTACTTATAACTCCAAAACCATGGTCGTAGGTGACAAACTATTACATTTTGGAATCCTTATGATTAGATGAACAATATAGCATACATTTAAACATGGGCTTAGGGGCATTTTAAAAGTTTGACCCCCTGTGTAAACTTAAATGGCCCTATTGAAAAGTGCTACCCACAGTTGAGAGTACTACATACCTAGCGTTGATTGTAGAGGTAGGTCCCCTCACTAACTACCAAGGTGTCAAACTTTTCGGTAGTAAAAAGGGGAGGTAAAACGAAACTCCTAAATAGGCCCTATGATATTATGCTCTCCTCTACGATGCGCTAGATGCGTTTCGGATTTCCAAATTTCAAATTTTCTCACCAACTAGCTCCAACTCTTTCCAAGCACACTCATTATTACATTTTCTCAAAATGATACCCCATGTAGAGAACATGGAATATTCCGGATTATCACGATCTAGATGTGCTCATTCTGAAAATACTTGCCCTCAGAAATACCCAAAAATCACCTTTCTTCCACCAAAAACACAAACACAAGCTTTCGGCCCTGGAGGAATCAGACTTCAACAAACATATCCAATTTATAGCTCTAAACACCACTCCCTCTTTCCAAAACTGTTGACAGATAGTCCAATTTTTTCTCACAATGCAAAAGCAGTACGTACACCCAAAGACGTGCACAATCTCTGTCTTTCTGTCAGACATTTTTGGGCTTCAAAAGTAGACCAATTTAATATAAGACATACGTCTGATAATCTTATCCCAATAGACACTGTCAGGTTCCAGCGTCAGTAGAAACATAAATTTGTCCGGTTTTTTTTTGATATCGAAGCTGTACTTAAAGTGATTAGGTGGTCAGTGAGAAACTTTTAAAATCATGGGGACGAATTACCAACGTATGGGACTATAATTGGACGACCATAATATCAGACCATTAACACTGTAATCCGGGTTTTAGTGAGCCGATAAATATATATAACACCAGTCGCGCAATTTCCCCAAAAGTATTTTTCATGATGTTAAACATCTGAGAGAGATGCAATTTTTGCCATAAAAAGTGTAATAAAGTTTCAAAGCAAAGTTCGAATTGACTAAAAACCCATGGATATATTGTTGTACAACCTGCTCTGCTAAGATCTTTTCTACTAAATCCTTTCTCCTCCACAAACACTAAGCGGGATGCAGGAGAAGAGAAAGAAAACGAGCGACATCAATGCTTTATCCGCTTATATATTTGTGCATCATACTCGTGAAATGTTTCCATCCACTCGAAACAAACGGTTGATCTTCTTAGATAATATTAGCGGAGGATGATGCGGGCCCCTCCATGTCTTGCCAATTGTAAAATCAGAATTGAGTATCGTTTCCATAGAGTCGTGAAACAAGAAAATCGTTGTCGAGGTATATGCACCATATAAAGCCAGGCCGTCAGGCGGACTAAGATCGTTTGAGGTATGCGTCGGTGACAGTTTACCAAATATGGTGAGGTTGGTTTGCATTTCATTTTCACAATAGTGTGTGTGGCCTCGTTGTCTGAATATTTACCAGATAACTTTATATGACATCTGCCTCTACTTATCCCAGTATACCCTTTCAGAAACATTTCGTCAGCCAGAATATGAAACATTTAATTATTGAATGAGATACTTTTGACATTAGTACCACTTAGTGAAAGTAGAGTGAATGAAATTCAAAATGCTAAAGATCCTTCAGTCTGTGTCCAGACATAAGGACGTATCCTGGAAGAGTAGACTCATTCGCTGCATCTGAATCCAAATACAAGAGAAGAAAATGAAGCATGGTACCGCAGTACTAAGGCGAGAGAAGGGTCATTTTCCATTTTTGTTTCATGCTTGAAGCCATAAAAGCGATTCTTGTTCTTCTTCAATTGTCAAGTTCTTTTTATTTTCACCTATGGCTAAAAAAGGAAATAAAAAAGGTAAATATCAAAAAGAAATCGCATTTATACTAAGAAACTGAGCAAGTATGTTCTAGAGATTGCAGCACAAATAATTATTGCGTTAGCACCAGTTTTGCTACTGTCTACCACATTGTCCAGCCCATAAAACTTTTGTATTTACTGGCAACTGTGTCACACAATTAATAGTTTAAACGTTTTTTTTTTTTTTGCACGTTCCGTTTCCCAACTGTCAGTTAAATGAATGTTATCTTATGGGTCATTATGAGGAGGCCCAAAAAACAATTGTTGTGTTGCCCTCCTCAGCTTAAAATCGGGAAGTTCGGTCGGTCGGGTTTTCTTTTCTTTTCTCCTCCAGAAGTGATTGCTCTTCATGTACACCAGTTAAATACACGGTGTGTTGCTGTGTAGTTGTAACACAGCTGTAAAACGCACACCACCTCACACACCTTTCCAAAGCTGTAACAACTCACGCTTAAAGCTCCGTAGATTCCATCGGGATCGTGTCCATGTCAAAAAAAAATGTTCAATGAAAAAATCGTAAAATACATTTTTATTCCATGTTTCATTTTTTCTTAACACGACTGGAAATGGAACTATGTTGAAAGCTTTTCGCGGAACTTTTAAACCCCAGCGTTCCATCGCACAGGCAAAATGAGAGGCCCTCCTTGCAATTTCAAAACCAACCAAAATTACCCGCTGTCAGTGAAAAGTAAAGTTTAACAGTATCTTTTATAAATTTTTTCTGATTTTTACGGAAACAGGGAAAATCCCCCGTTTCCCAAGTTCTTGTACGTGATGGAGCGACTTCTGCCTCATACAAAAACCGCATAGCACTGCCCCAATTACGGCGGTGCTTCAATTACCGAGGGATCTACAAAAAATGTAAAATGGCAGCTCCCACAGTTAATCGTCGTTTGGGATTTTGGTATATTCAACTGCTTTTTTTGGATTAAACATTACATAGGTCCGTACCAAAAACAACATTTTATGGTTCAAGATGATATTTAGATCGACTGCAAAGCCGGGTAACCTGATATATCTCCCTCTGTGAGGTGCTTAGTAGGAAAAAATCACCTTATTGCAGTATAATCTTTTGTCTAGATATAGGGATGCCCAGGATGACAGGACATTTTGACTGATTGTATTGGCAAAACTCTACTTTTCTACTTCTATTGGAACTACAGGTGAGTAAAAAAAACTTGACTATTTCTGTCCGGCCATTTTGAATTTTCAGATATATCTGCCTACATATGGTGGTAATCATCTGAAAGCTTATTTCATGGTCTTTAATTTGATGCAAAGATCATTCGCATCGGGGGTAGGTATAGACCGAGCTACAGTTGTGCGCTCTGTCCACGGATTCACATTATACTTAACGGCGTTTCAGCGCGGCAAATCATGGTCCATAAGAAAATCGGCTATTTATTGACTGCAAGACTAATGTGACGCTATGTACCCGCCCACAAAATTCAGTCGCAATTGATCATCGCTGCCCTCTTAACGTTTCTACATCCTCATCACCCATAAACATAATTTGAAACTAAATTAACTTGAGACATGTAATCAGTTTCTTTTCTGGAGGAGTTGAATGAAGCATACCATAAATATTGTTACTAACATGGATCATTGTGAAAAACATACACAATTTTGTTTTTTGATGTTAAAGGTTTTTATCTTTTTTTAAAATGTAAAATTCTGAAATGTTTGGAATTTATTTCTTCTGTCAGAGTATTAAATTTAATTTTTCTGCCCAAATGTTTAATACTTAGGTATTTTCAACCTACGAGTTCTTTGTGAAAACTCATACAACACCCAGCCAAATATCTTCCAGGTCTTCTAGATTCCAAGAAGGCATTGATGACAGGGTCTGGCATGATGCACTGTGGGCGAACCAATGAAAAAGTACAACATGGTCAAAAACTGATAGAAACCATCAAACAGCTATATGCCCAAGCCAGCAGTGCAGTACTTTTCCAGGGCGCCATAGGTGATGGTTACATACAATCAGTTGGGGTCCGCCTCTCACCAACGCCTATTCAACATCAATCTTGGAACGATATGACAGTATGCTCTTGAAACACCAACTCTGTAATATACCATTGGAGGACGTACAGTCTCTAATCTAGATTCGCTGAGGACATCGACGGATGGGCCGGGTCTGAGAAGTCTTTTCAGCTGTAGATGCCTGGATGAACATCTACCTGTAGGGATGGAAATCAACGCTGCAAAAACAAAGCTGATGTCAACAAAAAGGACCCAATCCAACACAAAGATCACAGTAAATGGCCGTGAACTTGAGACTGTGTACACGTTTCAAATACCTGGACAGTCATCAGTGAAGAAGGGGTTTACACCTGAAGTCCTGCCGAGCAGCAATGACCACAACAGCCCTACCAAGCTGAAACGCAATTTGTCAAGACCAGAACATAACCTTGAAATCAAAGCTGAAGCTCCTGGGATCTTTGGGATATTCAACTGCTTTATTTTGGATTAAAACATGACATAGGTAAGTACAAACAACATTTTATGGTTCAAGATTTTTTTTTTTTTTTTTTTTGTAACCTGATATATCTCCCTCTGTGAAGGTGACTTAGTAGGAAAAAATCACCTTATTGCAGTATAATCTTTGTCTAGATTAGGGATGCCCAAGGATGACAGGCATTTGTTGACTGATGTATTGCAGAAACTTCTACTTTCTACTTCTATTGGAAAGTACAGGTTGAGTAAAAAAAACTTGACCTAGTTTCTGTCCGCCATTTTGAATTTTTAAGATATATATGCCTTACATATGTGGTATCATCTGAAAGCTTATTTCATGGTCTTTAATTTGCTGCAAAGATCATTCGCATCGGTTAGGTATAGACCGAGCTACAGTTGTGCGCTCTGTCCACGGATTCACATTATAAATTAACGGCGTTCAGCGAGGCAAATCATGGTCCAGAAGAAAATCGGGCTATTTATTGACTGCAGAATAAATGTGACGCTATGTAACCCCACAAAATTCAGTCACAATTGATCATCGATGCCCTCTTAACGTTTCTACGTCCTCATCACCCATAAAAATAATTTGAAACATAAATTAACTTGATACATGTATCAGTTTCTGGAGGAGTTGAATGAATCATACCATAAATATTGTTATAACATGGATCTATGTGAAAAACATACACAAATTTTCTATTATCAGTGCTTACGGTGGCCGCAATCTTGGATTCAAAGCCCGTTAGCAACACAGAAATGTTTGGAATTTATTTCTTCTGTCAGAGTATTAAATGTAATGTTTCTGCTCCAAATGTTTAATAACTTAGGTAGTTTGTCTTAAAATTACCAGTTTTGTTAATAGCGCTTTCGACTGCCATATTGGCATATCGCCATCTTGGATATGAAGTATGTTAACAAAAAGAAAATGTCAGATGTGGGTTCCTAGTACCACAATATATACACCCATGAATTTGAATCCTATTCATCTTGATTAGTGTTAATGCAGCGTTTATATTCATAACATAGCTTTTTGGCGGCCATTTTGGACGCCATCTTGGATTTTTTAATGTTATTGCCATATTGATTGAATTAAAATGTTTTTGAACTCTTTGCTATCGAAAATATGGGTATTGTCGTCAATTTGGACCTCATATTGTGTTCAGAATACTAATTATGATGGCATTTATGTATTTTGGCGGCCATCTTGGATTTGACACCCTAAAAACGTTCTGAAAAAATTCCAAGATATTTTTTCCAACATGTTACACCCAACACAATGAATCAAGAGGAATTTTGCTTTTAACAAAACACGAAATTACATTGTAGCCTACACTATGTGTTTCCGTAGGCTTTGAATGTTTATTTTCCGTTCCCTACGCGAACTTGTTAATTATGATATGATTCACCATTTTACATGCAAATTAAGTATGACGTCATAATTCAAAATTAAAAGACACAGTGCACAATCAATTCAACCATTTAGCTTCCTTTTATCATTCTATAACACAGTAAAAATGTTAAAAACAATGAAAACATGCAGCATTCCAGCAATATTCAAGATGGCTTCCAAAAATGAAAAATATTGAAAATGCAGCATATTGGGTTAAAATAATCATTACTATGAGGAAAAACACACATCTATTTTCACGAAACTCTTATTTTGTTTCAGAATCCAGGATGGCTGCTAAAATTTCCACCAAAACGGCAAAATTTGTGAAAAATGCACAGTTTGACTAGATATGGTGGAAGAAACCACGCAATTATTGTCAGGCATGTATTTAATAATTACCATTTTGCCTTAATTCCAAGATGGTAGCCAATATAGACGTCTTAAAATTTCGTTAAAATCTAAATTTACCATCTGGATATATTTATTTATAGTATCCAGAAATCACGATAAAAGTGCGAATGTTAGTATGAAATAATATAACCTTGCCAATTAGAAATTTATGGTTAGTATATTTTGGTTTGTTAACATACTTCAAATGAACACTTACGGCAATATTCCTTCCATTTAAGTCTTTAAACCTACCAAATGGCCATGTCTCTGTTATCCCTTGACCAACATCTTGAAATTTCAACCATAGAGTTTTGGAGCCATACTGTGCATAATATTTTCAAAAATGCACCATAAAATATCCTTGGGTGGCAACCACCCCCTTACCCTTCGACTTTGACGGCATACCCTAACCCCGGTGTAGGTGCTACCTTCACATTTATTTTTGCTAAAATGACCGGAAAGTAAATGAACGATTGTAAACGTAGAAGCTTTTTACGAAAGTTTTTGGCATTTTGGCGCACCGGAGCGAAGTCCCCCCCCCCCCTTGGTAAGACGAGGGTCAATATAAATATTTAGTGATAACAAACATGTTGCTTACCCCAATGTATACCTTTATAATTTCTGGATGATACATAACTAAATATAATACAGACATATGGTACTTTGTAGCTTTTGAAAAGTCTGAAACGGCAGACGTATTGGTCACCATCTGGGATTTCTCCAATGTTATCAAAACGGAAATGACAGACACGAGTTTTTAATAGTCGAGGACATGACCTTACACATTTTGTAATATTTTGGATGGTATAACCAAATTTAAGGTTTTCCCGCTATCTGGAATTTGAAGACGCTATCAATGTTTTTTTTTTTTTTTTTTTTTTTTTTTTTTTTTTTTTTTTTTTTTTTTTTTTTTTTTTTTTTTTTTTTTTTTTAAGTTTTAAAGGGGCATTTCGTGATCTACAGCCTCGCCCCCCCCCCCGACTTACCTAAAAGATGTTGAGATTTTTATATCATCTGAACGTACCGTTAGCCTTAGTAATCCACGTGTGCCCAATCTTACGTGCAAATTCGGTCGCATCTGTAAGAAATTCGCAATTTTTATTTTCTGTCCGTAAACGGACAGAAATTACACCACAGTAGCCTATGGGACCGTGGGAAACGAGCAATATTGCTAATGACACAAAACCGCAAGATCGGGATCGGCTCAAATTTTGGGAATAAGCTTTTCTCAGGGATATCTAGTGATCAGTGAATAAAACAGAAAGTGCTGAAATCACGAAATGCACCTTTAAGACCCCTGGGTACGCGTGCTCTCTCCGCACCCCCTGGATACGCCCATGCAATATGTATATTTCCAGTGTATAATTTGTGTGTCTCTTCCTGTGGATTTGAATACTAGGTCTTGATCTTGTGCGTTGGAGTTCATTCTGTGTGCGAAGTATATAGAACTTATTCGCAGTTGTCCCTTTGTTGCCGTTGGGGCAAACCCGATGTAAGCGCTATTGCCAGTGCTTGTCTCGCTCGCGGAAAACTGCATTGCTTTCGTGATTAAATAACGAAAGCGAGGCAGTGTTCCACTTAGAAAGCATCACCGACACAGCGTTCACAACGGTTTTGTTCCTTCAACATCATGAAAGGGACAGATTGGGATGGAAGTCTTATTGACTTGACGATTATCAAATATAAAAATTATTTTTAGGGAGCTAGTGCAGTGCAAATGTAGATCTTCCTACTCCCTACTCACAGCCGTTGGTGTACATAGACGGTTCAGCCACTTATATCAGTATTGACAGAAAACGATAATTGAGTCGAAGCCATGCAATTAATATGTCTTAATTGAAAGATAATTGTGTAATAATTACTTAGAAATTTTGGAAATTGAAGAAAAAATTGCCCCTTCTTTTGAAAAAAGCAGCAAAACTAAGGAATTGATGGAAATTCTGCTGGAAAATCCAATATGGCGGCTATGATATGTGCTGTATATAGGCATTAACAAATATGGTCAGAAAATGATAACTAAGTTGAAGCCATGTAATTATCATGTCTTATTTGAAAGATAATTGTATAACAATTAATTACAGACTTAAAAATTTGAAGACAAAATTGCCCTTTGGTTTAAAAAGCAGTAAAATTATTGTATTTCAGTTAAAAATCCAATATGGCGGCTATGAAACAAATGTCCGGGGTCTAACCCTGTGTACTCCGTTAATTATAGCAGGTTTCAGCACGGGTGCAACTAAGCTCTTGGTGCAACTTATTGATGTCGTTTGCTTAAGGATCAGCAAATTCTGTTCAGAAAATATTCTATGGCTTTCCAAATATCTCAGCAATGGTCTGAATGTGTCCTGATAACTCGCACAATTTGCCCACATGAAGCCATCATAGACTCCTTATTTATGTGCTTACTGTCGAGTGACTGAAATTATTAAGACGCAATATGTGATTTTCTACATAGACAACTGACTCGAGCACTTATGAAGCATCAAAGACCGTTGAACATGACATTACCTTACCGGCTAGAACGAAAATTA
>JAMKCH010013913.1:0-26081 GCA_023653785.1 Ophioderma brevispina | reverse complement strand
TCGGCTTGTATTTATGGCATCAATTCATTTCCCTGATTATATTTGTTCTTGATTGTTAGAATAATTGATTACTTAGTTTGTGCGCTAATTTCCGGACGAAATTGTCCCTTCGTTCTCGTCCCATGATTGCTGATGTATTCTCTTTGTGGTACGCATTTGTGCGACGGAAGAGAACGCATCTTGGCAATCAGCTACGGGGGATGCCGGCACCCTCTGCCGTTTTCCCATTGGACGATGCTGTTAGGGCGGGCTCCATATCTCTCGCCAGCTAGTCGCGGTCGCAGCATCCGTCACTTTTATGTTGGAGCTCATTACGTTTCAAATATCATTCTTTTCTGTGCTAGATCGTTTTACATCAGTTCTTTAATTACTTTTTAGAGACTGGACTTTCATCGAATAGCGGCCGTCTCTGTACGTTCGGGTGTTGTCATGTGAATAATACACTTTTAATTGATTTACTGTATCCGGTGTCTTTTCGCTCCTGTCTTTTCTGTTGTTTCCGTTGCACTTTTTATAGAGTGTTTCCATCAATCTCCCCCCAACAACCCCGCGGTAAAACCATTACCATACTTTGCAAACAAAATTTTTAACAAACAATTTTTCTTTAAAAATAGCCCAATTGATACTTGGCCTAAAAATGACTGATTTTAAACGATTTGGCATAGCCAGGATAAGGCCAAACGCAAACCTAGGCCATACTTTCCAGTGAAAAGCGGAACTCCCTATAAGCTTCCATAAATTTATACTTATGGATTTATAGAAGGGAATATCAGAGTAGAGTGTCGTTTTCTAACAACAAATTTATCTCAAACACTAATAACGTAGCCTAGGCCCTATATACATCAATTCTTAAATCCAAAAACAACCCGATTTATATAGCGCACATTCGTTGCAAATGTGGCAACAGCTGCAATCCATTGAGTTAGCGTACCCGCGTGGCTTAAACACAGACTGAGCGCAGCGTCGTTTGTTTTGACGCGCTCATCTCATGCATTATTCAGTGTGTACTTTTTGGGACACCTGATTATTCATGGAGGTGTTTACACGGGCAGATACCGATCCGTCACCTTCGGCGTCATAGAACAAACAGGTGCGTTTGGCAGCGCAAATTTGCGCGAGTTTCCGCTCTCCTTCGCTTCAGTCTATGAATTGGCACAGAAATCTTATAGCGCCGAAGCTTATAGAGGGCCGTGCCTGCGCTTTTTGACACCAGTGAGGCATGATAATTTTGCTGTTAGTTTCGAACCGTTTACAAGCTGCCACGCAGCAGCGTAGAGAACGCACGTCGCTAACTCATCATGCGCGATTCCAGGCTGTACGCGATGAATTTGGGCGATTACGCCACCTGTCCCTTAAGTGATTAAAGAGCTAAAGGAATAAACAAGCGAGACAGGAAATAAGAATTGGAAGAAATGACAGTAAAAGAAGGTGAGCTATGGGGAAAGGGAAAAAAGAAGAGATTGCATAACATTGGTATCAATAACACTCTTGCATCTTGGAAATCAGGTTTGAGACCTGAAGTGTCTTGTTTAGGCACACATCACGTTCTCTAGCATGGATAAAACAGAATACAGTCATACAAAGTCCCGCATGCAGCCTCGTCCGTTTCGAAGGGAAGGGTCGGTCGTTTACGGAAGGGGAAGTAAGTGGGGAGAGGGCAGAGAGAGGGGGGGAGCAATTTTGGTGAAGTAAAGGAGAGACGTTGGAGGGAAGGGGGTAATAGGGCGTGGGAGAGGGTGATGTGTGAGGAGGGGGGTGGTGAGAGAAAGGGGAGGTGGGGTGGGAGAAGGTAAGGGAATGGGCGAGTAGGGGGAAATAGGTAGGGTGGAAGGGGGGGGGGGGTGGAAGAGTGACATCCCTTTTTTCACTTCTTATTGTGAAGCTATACGGAATCAAAACAAAACCGTAGCGAGAGGGGGGTATGAACCACTGATCTCTACACTGGATTGGCTATCGCCGCTCGAACTGTGAGGACCCGAATTGCTCGGCGGCCCTTTTGCTCTACCCAAGAACCGTTCGTGTAACGTACAAAGGAATAGGGAACTACGGAAAAGGGACGAATTCGCGAGTAATTGCTGCGTATGTCAAGGTGTCAATTCTGGTTTGATTTTCGAGTATGTGTGGGTATGTTCGAACAAATAATGATTCAAATGTTCTAAAAAAGTCTTTAAAATGCCATATTTCAGGTTTTCAGCCACAGACCAATAATTCTGTAGTAAGTGCTTTGACTACTAGTATTCACAGATATATTAGATATTATTAATCCTCCTTCTTTTTTCGCTTACACCCCCCAGCAATTGACTTGCCACTTGGAGCTCCTCAATGATGGATTGGGGGGGGGGGGTACCCGGGGGGATAGTATCATCTCGTATGCTCTTTTTTAGCAGGCTTAGGAAACAAAAGAGATTTGGGGGCATGCACGTTCTATTTTAAAAATATTCTTAAAGTGGTTGTTCCGATTTATGTGTATTGTGTTTCTCTACTTGATATTATAGCCTGGCCCTTGGCCATACCCCCCATCAAGTATCGTGGAAACAAAACTTTGCGGTTTGATGGTAGACGCAATAATGCATGTTTGCCAAGCCCTAGTCAATGCGTGCTAATAAAGTGTGTAACACTAAACGGTGTTTTTTTGGTGGGTGTTTTAATCTCCTGGGAAATGAATGGATTTGAGGGCTCAATTTCAGGACGACATGAGAAAATACGGCTTTCATATGCTATCAAAATCGATACTACTTCCGGGTAAATCTTGGGGTCCCAAAGACGATACGGACACACCCCTTTAAGATACTTTGGAATATAATTCCTGGGGGAGTTCTTGAATTTGGTCTGGGACCAAAGTCGTTCCTAAACATACTGATCAGCAAATAAACCCGAGTGTGTAATTTTTTCTGGCAAGTAGGGCCTATAAGCAAAAAGTGTAACTTTTTGTATATTTGGCTTCCAGCATAGCAAACATGTTTCTAGCATTGAAGTACATTATTATGAATTAAGAACAACTGATTTGCCTGACTAATTTTTAATTAGTAAAAAGACACTTTTTTACTAATTAATTTCTGAGTGGTATTTTAAGAAGGTATTTAGTCACGTATTGAGAAGGTCCCACAAGGGGTATAATTTACTGCAAATGGTCCCCTTATTTTAAAAAAAACCCTGAACACTAGTATTATTTCACCAAAAAACTGGCTCCTTTAGACGCCCTTTAGTGGTTATTTTCACTGAACTTGGTCTTTTAGGCCTTTTCGGGGTCAAGTTCAGAACCCTGGAATGAGCAGCCACCCGTCATTCACCCCTCCCCGCACCCCCCATCCCCCATCGTTAATCTCGCTTTGAAAAAAGATAATGCACTGGCAGTCTATGGGGCCGTAACGGCACAAAATCATTGTTTAAATCAACGTGGAATTAAATTGGAATGGAACTGAAATTTGGTCCTTGACCTTGAGATTTATAAGCTAGTCTAGACTAGTGACACTGTTTTGTGATAAATGTAAAATCACAAGCTATCCTTAGGCCTAATTGTGTCACATTTCTACAGGTATCCAGCGAAAAGACTCTGCTTTAAATACTAATCAAATATTCCCGTGGAGTTTTATAGCTTTTAGAGCACAGCTATATAGTCTAAACTAGTAAAGTGAATTAGTGCATACAGTAATTAGTACCGTGTATACGCTACGACTCTGTACCCCACCATTAGCACGGGCGTATCATCACTATAATCGTCGCAAATTGCCTAGAATACTTCTTTTACTTCTACTCACAGTTAATTTCAGGCAAACGGTCAACAACTTTTCATACAAATTGCAAACGCTTGATATTTTTTCAGATATGGACCAGGAAAGCTTTATCAGGCCTACCTGTAATACTCACCATAGAACCCCGTGCAACCGAGTGAACGTTTTGGTTAGAGCAAATGGGACGCTGTGCAACTTCCGGTTTCCTCCCGGCTCGCTATCAATCGCGGTGGATACAGCCTATCCATGTGTAGGATCAGTTGTATGACGTTTCAACATGAGAGTAGGAACATGCACTTTTTAATGGATACATTTCATAAAATCAGGGAAGCTCATCAGAATCGAAATTTTTGAACTACGCGAAGGGAGAACGCGTATTTTTTCGCCTAATAAAGTTGAAATCCTCAAAATCCCACCACTTCTAGACGTTATTTGAGCAATTTTCAACTCGGTATGACTTGATAGAAGACACCTTGGTGCTTCATGGTGTTTTCTTTGTTTCTTTGAATTCTATATTGTTGAGACGGGACTGTAATAGACAAGACATCTAATTATTTCAGTGTATATGACATAAACGTTTAGGCAACTCATTACCCGGCATGCGGCGGCGGAGCTCATCATAGATTTACGTAAAAAATGTGTTTAAAAAAAGCAAATAAGTAATAGTCCATAATAATAAACAAAATGAAGACCCTATTTATGAACGTAAAACTGAGGAATGTTTAAGATTCGCAATCCATGTTTTTGCCTTTCAAACTGTTTTTTCACTTTTGTTTTTGGAGAAGATTCCTCCCCAAACCAAATACAAGGATTCTATGAACTTTCCTATGAAGTTGTTTGACTTCCGGTCCTTTTTTTACATGATACCATTAAAAGGAGAAATTGGGAAAGAGAGACCAGCTACACTGGGATTTTGTCCTCCCCGGCTATACTCACGTTCTTTGTTCCATATATGGCCTAGTCGGGGTTTTGATAAACCTCCGAAACTTTCATAAATCTCAGCATGTTCTTCCGTTTTTGCCTAAAAAGTTTTTTTAAATCATAATTTGTAAAAGACGCCCAAAATTAAAAATAAAAGAACGAAAGGAAAAGAGATAGAGAGAGAAGTAGAGAGATAGAAAGAACAATAGACAAAGAACAAGAAAGCTAGAAAAAAAGCGAGAAAAAGAGAAAGAAATTAATTTCAACATATGCTTTGGACAAACCAAGAAGGGACACCAAGTCCCAAAAGAAAACAAAAAAATAAAATTGTATAACTTGGGCCTATAGCTGCTGTCCTTTACACCGGCCCCTAGACAAGCATGCTTGGGTTTTCCTGTCGTATTTACTAATTACTTTTTAAATTACGTCAAAGACGACATTTTGGTTTTGACTTCCGTTTTTCTTTTAACTGTAAAATACTTCTCAAATATGTTTTAAATTTAATAATACTTTTCAAATTCTCAAACGTGAAAGCCTGTTATTAACCTCAGACTAACCCCTTATAACCTTCCCGTGATACAGAGAATACTTTTCCTCTTCAACTTCCACTGGACAAATTGCAGGAACAGACGAGGCCGCCAATCTCAAATTGTTAGCTGTTTGTACCCCTCAAATCATTTTGTATATTATGTGATCGTCATTTGGGAATTTGATCCCCTAAATTCGATACCCTATATTTGTTTTACCAAAAGAAACAAAACAACAAAACTAAAGCCTTATACGATTTGGCATGCTTTCCTTAATTTCGAACATGCATCACGATCATAGAATGCTAATTCGAAATAAAAAAATAAAAATAACAAATCCATTTTTAGCATGTCTGTAACAAGTAGAGATGTCCTACATACCTGCTAATCATATATACTAAAGCAGACAAATAAGAACAAATCGGATTCTAGTCATCACTGTTCCGTAGGACACTTATACAACACCTTATAATGGAAATTCATATCTTTGATACTGAGTTGTTTTTTCCTTTTCCCGTCAATTGCTTCAGTGTAAAAGTAACTTATAAATTTTACAACCATATCCGTCCTTTTAAGTTATTTCTGCAACTTTTAATCTTTTTTTTTAACCCTTTCACGTGTCTTTAAGACTAAAAAAAAAACTTCTGGACTATGAACCCAACAAAAAGGATACATTTACGCACGTCCTTGTTTGTATTGACTGAAAACTAAATGCTGTAAACACATCATGCGTATGCGTCCGTCTGTCGCGTTTTTAAATCAGCGTAACGGAGCAACAGCGTAACGCGAACGTTGCGCCAAGTGACACTACGCGTTCAGCGCATGAATATTTATTGGAGGAAATTTTGTCCTCCAGCTATACAGGGGGATAGAGGGCTAGTGCGAAAACCAAGTGCGTCGTGCTTCGTTCGATTTGGCCTACGGGCCGCCTAGCGCTCCGCGCTTATAATATCTATGAGATTGGCTGACAACCGGCAACACCACACATCTATCCGGACCCTTTGCCATGCGTTGACGCGCCTCGTGGAACCCAGTGGCCATGCCCCGATGAATTGTTTTTGATCTCGTGCCCCCCGTGAGGTAGTCCTGTTGAATGCACAAAATGGTTATTAATTCTCAAATTAAAAAATTTTAAACACACATTTAAAATACGACCAATAGTCAGGGCCAGTGGCGCCCATATTCCAAGTCATAATTACAAGCAAGATCATTGGGAATGTCAGATGCCGAATACGACGTATTACATGGCATGGCTAGCAAGGCAGACACCTGTCACTGAATGGGATCTTACACACACACACGCCCCTGCATGCATTGCCTCAATGACAATATTGTGGTATGGGTGCGAACTGGAAATTTTCAGACTGAAATTTAACCATACATTGAAATTCCATACTACTACAATGACAGTGCCCGTGTTCTCCTGCAACGCAAATAACATGGGATACGTAGCAGCTCGTACAGATATGATTGAGCAACCTCGGCAGCCTCAGTCAACTTCCACCCACACACACCCACACACACAATCGCCGCGGCCAGCTATATTGACTATCATTTAGGCCACGTATCGATAATTTTCCAAGTTTTTCTTGTCGTAGATTGAAACATTGCTTTGGGTAGCTCCGGGACGGGAACGGGTGAACCTTTGAATCGAATTCTGTACATTCCATGCCCGGCCACGTTCACAGTGATTGCCGTATTACACCTGCTATACCCTCCATTTGGGGTGGTGTCGGTACTAGGTCATCATTACTATAAGTAATCGGGGTCCATCACGCATTTTCAAACTGCATTCTCACCTTGCCTTACAAATCCATCCAAATTTCACTGATTCTTATTTGTGACGACTATGCATTTATGTCCAGTGTACTTAACGGAGGATGTTTGGCGTCATAACTGGCGCCAAAATGAAAGAAAATTGAAGGCACTGAAGTATACTAAAATTTCCTTTTTACCTTCTACATCAAACTTGTAGAAAACTGTTTCATAATACTCATTAATTGCTTTAATTTTTGTCCTAATAAATTATATATGCGTGATAATAACCCCAGGGACTGGAATATCCAAATAGGGTCTGTAAATGAAGTATTTAAAACTTTTTTCCCGACAGGTTTTTGGCATCGGACAACCCCCGCGATATCCTATGTACTCATCTCATAGCCCCGGGCTTCGCCGGGCATGACGTGTCAAGCTCTAGCCGTGTCGTCAATGTGAATTCCAGTCTCGATACCAGCTAAATAACAACGATACTATTGCTCCGACTTGTGTGTGAATGTGGTGCGTGATTTGTAACATGTCGTAGAAGAGAGTAAGGCAAACTCGAATTTTAAATTTGCTTTGGGTCAGTTTGAGATTTTGTGAAACGCGCGAAATTCAAAAATCAGGGTTTTTTACCTAAAATGTAGTGGTGTTCACCTGGTGACGGCCAATAATCCCCTTAATTACTTCTTCTTCTTGTGGCACTTTCAGCACTGGGCGATAGCTGGTTTAAAAGAAAATGTTCACCCCAAAAAACGAACTTTTATCGGATATTTCCTACATGTTTCTACAGGCACTCAAAATAACCCTTCCCCCACTTTAGTGGTCATTATTAACTTTGGTCCTGCCCCCCCCCTGCACGAAGACTCGTCTAAAGGCTCATCTGGGGTCACGAATATATTGGAAATTACAACTGTTTTTGCAGGCGGGGGGGGGGTTAATCCACTAACCCCAACGATTTTTTGAAAGATCATTAATTTATCTAAAATTATCATGATAGTACTGACGGGACACTAACACCATTTTTGGATCGTGTACTAAACTCAGTCTAGGCCCTGAGCTAAGGCTAAGGCCTGCATTACCTTTGATTGTTCTTTGATGGCGCAGCATTTTGGAACTTTTAGGACGATTCAGATGGGTTGAGATCATTGTTATATGTCAAACTGCGATGATTTGGGTTGATTATTTTTGAAGAAATAAGCCAAATTCTGTCATGTAACTTTCGTAGTTCGCCAAATTGTTTACTTGTAGTTGCCAAATTTTACGACTTTTGTGCCATTTACTGTCCTGTTTCGCTATCGTACCTCATATTTTGTACTCCAGGTTAGATAAGTGGTATTCCAGAAGGTCTTTAGAACCATTAGCAACAGTATTTACTTCCTAGGCAGTCAGATAGTCGAAACTTGAGTTGAAGTGCTATGTTCACCACTAAAAGTCCTTTTTTAAGGTTTTGCAAGTTCGTGAGTAGTGTTTCTAGACCTTGGTTTGGATTCTCTAAAATGTCGTATTTTCGTAAATGTTGGATTGTAAGGAACGTAAAATGCCTGTGAATGTTGTAATTTGATGTAGATGGAATAAATGTACTAACATTTTGTTTTTATTTTGTTAAGGTTTAGAATAAACTTTAGGATGTTAAGAAATCCCTAACAATTGAAAAGCTTGTATTTTTTTTTTTTTTTTTTTTTTTTTTTTTTTTTTTTTTAAATTAATTTAATAAATATCAATCATATTATTCCAATTTGGATTTTTCCATCCATTTAGAGCTTTGGATTTGTACGTCAGAACTGTTAGCAACACGTTTAAAAGCAGGTTGCAATTCGATCTGTTTTGATCTTACTCTGGGTTGTTTTTTTAGACAACCAGCGCTCGTCGGGGGGCGTGGGCCCCGAGGTGGAAGACCAAGGGTCCACAAAGCCAGGCCAACCATGCCGCAGGGAGGAAGCAAACTCTCAATAATTCCAAAATACCTGAATCCCAGTCCTGCTGCATCCACAAGGCATGGACGGTTTGACGTCAGGAGGACAGCTCTAGTGCACGGTGTCTCCTAAATTCAAATCGCTAAAAATAGGTGCCTGAATGGTGTCGCAGGGGCAATCTAGGCCTACACTGATATTGGGGTCTGAGATTAATATGCTTGCCTAACCATTAAGCAGGACAAACTGGGGGCCAGATAAAGTGGGTTCATAACTGATTAATGATGTATCGATTAATTATTGTGATTGATATGGCTATATAGAAATTAAATTAATTGGATAACTTTAGATTTAGTAAACACATTTTCTTTAGTTGAAAGATTAAAGGAATTGTTTTAATTGTTCAAGAAATACACAGGAAATAATTTTTCTTTCAGTTGCAATAATTTTGAATTAAGTTGGAACTCTTGCACATTGCCACGTTAGTAAATAAATAAATATAAATAATATTTACAATTTGAAAGATAATTTTTTCTGGAACCTTGTAACATTTTCGAATTCAGCAAATCATCTAAAATAACTTGAAATTGTTGAAAAGCAATTTTTTTTGTGTGTTATTGATTCTCAAGAAAAAAATCATTTCCTCTTTGCACTGATTATAGATGTTTGAAACAAAGAAAGATTTCCTGGTATTTTGTTTTTGCCCTCTTCTTTATTAGAAATGTAAATGTAGTTAAAAGGTTCCTTACCTCTTGACTTTCATGACACGCTAAACCCATAACTTAAATGATATTCATTATGTTGAATTTAGCCGCTCGTTAAAAATAACTTATGTGACTAATCTCTGAATTCACATTTGTGGTTAACCATCGACGGCAATGCCTTTCCGAGGTGTTCAGAGCAGTCGCGTACAAACGTCAACATAGACCTGAACGGGGTGCTATTAAAAGTGCAAAACCGTATTTTAGGTCTTTGACAACCAAGCCGTCTCATGGTCTTACTTTACTCGCATGGTCCGCCCTTTCGACCTGTATATGATGTTTTGTTGAAAAGGCGTGAGCATTCGTTTGGCATAGGAGGTGCCTAAATCCATCTTGGTATAATCTTATCTAATAATCTCCCTAGCCGAGTCCCGTTATTAACCATGAATTTTACGCTGAACATGTCCCTGAATTATTCATTGCCACAGGGTTCTACATTATGGCCCACAAGGATTCACCATGTAACATTACACCCGTGGGACTGTCAGAGGTCACAACATTTCCTTTCATGCTTATGCTGACGATATTCAACTCTATGCTTGAATTTCACCAAAGATTTTTGAAGACCGTCAGCGTGTCCTTGATATCCTCTCCTCCTGTATATCTGATGTTAGTTCTTGATGTCCAATACTATCTTCCACTGAAACCATGGCAAGACTGAATTTTCATTTTTGCAAAACTCTCCGTATTTTGCCATCTTTGTCTAATGTGAGGTTAAAGAATCCATACTTATTTATTTACCCATCTTGATTCTGTGAAAACCTGGTGTCACCCTTGATGGGTTCTCTTAATAGGTCCTCATCACATCAATACAATTTGTAGAACGTTAATTTCCATTTGCGCAACCTATGGCGAAATACGCCTTTCATTACTAAAAAGGCCTGTCACCATGCCGTCCGAGGACTGGTCCTCCCGCCCTTGATTATGCGAATTCCCTTCTGTCGGGTGGCACGCCAATCCATAGACAAATAAAATAGAGACCGCTATCCACGCACTCCGCTGCATAGATTGTCTTGAAGTTTAGGTCAACATAACACACGGGGGTGTTGGGAGAGAGTTGCTATACGCACTAATTCCGCACCACCTCCTCGCGAAGTGTACGTACGCAATTTTCGCGCCGTCTACAAAGGCGTATTAAGCTGAGTTTCCGCGGAGGTATTACTCCAATGCCTTGCCTAGTTCGGGCCACAGTTTTCAGTGACAATGAGGTGACTTGTGTTTTAATCACTCCTAAACAGTTCTATCATGTAAACCATGCTTCATTGCCCGGGCCACTGGATCGGGGTAACGGTCGCACCGCCACCTCCCCCCCTCCCATGCCCATTCCCCAAAATGGAAAAATCCACCTTTTTGCTGCCTATTTTTGATTAAAAGGTCCCACAGTTAAGAGAAATTTGACAAGAAAGTCTACTTTGTTAGTGGTTAATGTTATAAACATTCCTAATTGTAGTAGTTGGTTTTCTAAAATCGACTCCAAATTGGCCTAGTCATATTCTAATTTGGACTAGGAAACCTGATAACTTCGTAGGGAGATTTGGTTTGTTTTGCTATCAATTAAAACATCGGCTTTTAAGAAGGAATTTTTTAAAGAGAACCAGATTCAGCCTTGTTTCAAGAAAACATGTTCAATGACTGACAGACTGTTATACAAAAACAAGTCAAGGTTTACAGTTTGTGTTTAAAGACGGACCCATCTTCACCCTGTGTACAAAATTGAGTTTCGTAATTTCTCGTTGTATCCTTTAAGAACGATCCATATCACACATCAGACAAACACATCATATAATTTTATTGAGCCACTATCAGCGATTTCTCGTCCGCACAATCCTCAAAAAAATCAGCAACGCCACAACCCTTGTGTTTCATGCAAAATCTTTTTTAACACTGTTGTATTGGAAATGTTCTGGTAGACCTCTGCAGTGGCTATAAGCTAACACGCCCTATTGTCCAGAAATGAGGATTTTATGCTTTGTTTGGTGCCGCCCCCCTAATCAATTGGGATTTGACTTTTTTAAGGTCTAGAACAGTCGTAAATGGCAACTTCAAGACCGCTTTAGAAGGTTTAAAAGTTCTGTTTTTTTCACAAAGAAAAGTAATATAAGTTGTTGATATACCGAACACTATAGAAATTTTAAGACAAAATGGGAATGTTTGAATTTAAAAAAAATGACTGATTTTGGCTTTAATTCTGGTTTGACTGGAAAGAAGGAAATCTTTGAATAAAATGACTCCAAAATGCGAAAACACAATGAAATGGGTGGTACGTGCCATATGAACGTTTGTTGTAATATGGGGAATGTAAACCCATTTTATAGGCCCTACATTGCGGGACATGATATTTGAGTTTGTGTTTTGTTTTTGCTGATTTATCCATGAACATTTTCGGGAAAATGTTTACGGTAATATTTGACAAGACAATACTCTAGTCGGAATTTGTTTTTAAAAAGAAAAAAAAAAATGTTAAAATGCGATACGGGAATGTTTTACAAAATATTTTTCATTTCATTGCGGGAAACCTGGTAAATCGACCGGAATATAGTCATTCGGGAAGCCAGGTTTCGGTTTTTTGTTTATTTACAGATTTTTGCGCTGTCGCAGCTGCAGGATGAAAAAAATGCACACCGACCAACCAGCAGAGAGGAACAATACGCAAAGCGAGGTGTGCGCCTAGTGTACCACATCAGTTGAGTCTGGCGCACTCACAAGCATGTTCGAAAGACTTTTGTTGCTAAACCTCGACTGTGACTTCAATACGCGCACAGAAGATCTCGGTCTCTATCTTATTTGTCTCTCTGGTCTCAGCCCCGTTACTAATCGAAATACGGCCCCCCCCCTGTCCTTCGTGCGATTCGCGTAAGCTCGCCCTCCTACCGTTAGGCCCTAAGGCTGGTATTCACAAAAGAACTTAGTACTTGCTAACTCTTAGTCCAGGACTAAGTCCATCTAGAAGACCCTTTAATTTTTTAAAACAGAATATGAAAGAGAAACAATTTGAATAGTAAGGCTCTCAGCTTTGAGTGTCTACCTGTACTCTCTCTTTGTATTTTCACAGCAGAAAGCTACTTAGGAAAGAATGAATTTTTAGACGTCCTTCTAGTAGACTTATTCCTGGACTAAACGGTTAAGCCAGGACTAAATTCTTTCTTTGTGAATCGACTATCACTCGGTCGCGCCGGATGTTTGAGGCCAATTTGAAATCACTGTTGCTGTTTGGCTTGCCTATCCTAACCCCCTGAACAAGGGATAAAAAATAATGGGGGACGCTCTTTCAGTCATAAAATGTGCTACAGACGATGGTAGCCAAAAGCCTCATTCAATATAGGAACTCACAAAATGTATCAAATTAGAATATAGTAAAACCGTTGCTAACCAAAAACCGATTTGGGATGTTATAGAAAAAGGGGATCGAAAAAAAGGGGACTCCGAAAACGGGGCTTCCGAGTGGAGCCCAGTTTTTCGATCCCCGTTTCCACACAACCTATATGGCCCTATAGAGGTAGAAAATGGGATTGAAAAACGGGGATTAGTAATTCACTTCTATATATGGTGTGTAGAAAACAGGATCAAAAACGGGGATGGCTAGTACAAATAGCAGAGATATGACAGATACCCGGGATTTTTCCCCCCCCAAACCAAAGAAGAGAAGAATGACTTAATACCCGTTTTTCAATCCCCAGTTTCTACTCTATATACTAGTGGTGTGTAGAAAACGTAGGATACGAAAACGGGGCTCCCAAAGCGGAAGACCCCCGTTTTTTCGGTCCCCTTTTTTCTCCCCGTTTTCTATAAACCCCATTGGGCACTCTGATAGGTCGGTCAGGCGTTCTCTTGGTGCATTATATGTCATGACCTTTCCTGGGTTATTTGGGATCACCTGTTGTCATTGTAAAACTGCTCAACTACTTGGTTATTGCCAACTGCACAGAACTGTTTTGTATGTACCACAGATCCTTGAGGGGCGTGTCATATAGGAAATCGAGGTCAAAGGTCATCTTAGGATTTCATTTGATGTCACCGTGTTAAATACATTTGTTTCTTGCATAAGGACGTTGCGGGGGGTCGGGGTATTTAGAATGATCATCAAACAGTGGTGATTCTATGGGTTGTTCAAGGATAAGATGTCAAAGGTCAAAATGTAGCTTTTTTTGCGCAGATTTACCAAGTCATCAGATGATCCATTAGGAAATGGGTCATATGTGGTTGTTCAGGAAATACGAGGTCAAGGTCATTTAGGATCATTTGAGGTCCTGAAAAAGGCATTTTAAAAAATGTTTCTTGTACTAGGAATGACCGGGGTATTTTTCAAAGATACTCAGCATGATACCTTGAAGGGTGGGTATATAGGGGTTCAGGGTGCCGAAGGTCAACTAGGGGTCTGAGGTCAACGTTTTAAGTAGCATTACAATTATAGTTATTGATAGAAATTGCGCAGAGAAATGGTAGCTTATTACCCAAAGATGTGAGATGATCCTTGGGAGTATTCAAGGGTAAGAGGTACGGTCCTCTAGAAGTCACTTGCGGTCATTGTACAAAGAAGGCATGCTTAAAATGCTGTCTCATGTAATAGAAAATGGTTGGAGTATTTAATATATATATTTTAATGGACAACTTACAGAGAACAAGCGCCTTACAAACAATAGGGCAGAATTCATTTACCATGGGATCACAAGAAAAATAGTTACATTTTGATTTACCTCCCAAAAAATGTTGAGTAAAAAAAATGTCACAGCTCTAATGTTGAGTAAAATCTCTAGTCAAAGTTGAGTAAAACCTTACACAAAGCTGAGTATATTTTACCCACAAGGACTAAGCTTTAGTCAACATTGATGTAAGGGTTTACTCAACTTTGACTAGATTTACTCAACATTAAGAGCTTGCTGACACGTTTTTACGCAACATGAGTAAAATAATTTGTACAGTGTACAGACTTCGCGAAATTAACAATTTTCCCCCTATAAATACTACTAAATATTAATTACAGTTATTGGGTATGTCAATTGTAAAGGGTGCACATTTTCATGAAAATGAAATATAAATGCCCAACTCAATTTCTTTTCGAATATCAGTGATTAGGACATAACTATGGTACAATGACTCGAGCAAATAATGGCATTATATAAGTAAAATCACCCGGGAGGGTAGCGGACAAAGCACTTCAGATTTCCCTTTTTTATGTTACGCCCATCAAGTTGAAAGACTCAGTTGTTATCACCGCCCAATTAGATTGAGCATGGCCTCGTTCGCGATTAAAATTCAACTTTGAAGTTCTTCTGTGAGTTCAATAATTTTAAGGCTATTTTAATAACTGTATAGTTCATCATTTATTAAAGAGAAGTTAATGTTGAACAAAAACTCATAGTAGATATGTTGCTTGGAAAGCTGGGAACTAACATCTTTGTGCAGAACCAAGATCCATAAATTCTTGCTGGACCTCATTTCTATTCAATTACCACTATGGTTTCAAGAATAGCGGGAGGCCTGCCGCTTCGAGCGGGCCTCCACCGCTAGTGAGGTAAACCGGGAGCGATCACGAAATTGAAGTGGATCACTGAAAACAGAAGAGATTACTGAACCAGACCAAGTGCCGGGGAGCTTAAAAGTACCTTTGCCAGCACCTTTATTACACCTTATGAAAAATTGTAAGTGCCTGCACATCTACATGCTTGTGATGGATTTCCCCAGTGGGATTCCTCATCCCTACCTTCTTTACTCTTTCATCTGTATCAACCTTCGCAACCAGCTGGCTAGGATAGGTGAATCAGTTTGGTTGGCTCGACAGATGGCCACTTAGGTTGGGGGCAGGTGGCTTTAGGCTTGTCTGGGATTACTAGGTTTTGATCGAAATGTGGTTTAGAGGTGCCTGATCCTCGGGATAATCACGACTCAAATAGTGATGCCTATCTGGGGTACAGGACAAAGATCCCTAGTATGACGGGAAGGTGCAAACCCAACACGGACATAGGGAGATGGGGGAGGTTGTCTCAGGACTTTCCAACAATGGAGACAGCATCCCCCACCTTCTTTTGTCTTGTAAAAAAACGGGGTGGGTGCACTGGTGCTGTGATACTCCTTCTCCTTTCCTTGATCTCCTTTTATTGGTACTAGGCCAAGGTATATATAGGTCAACCCAACTATGGTGAAATAGTACCTGCTGCCTTGTAGGTGGTTCGTGTGTGCGAAAAAGGCTAAGGGACCAATCCCTGACAGAAAAGCAAACGTTGGGGGGGGTGGTCTTGCAGAGTGTCACCGTGAAAGACAAGGGCTAAGGGACCATCCCCAAACAGAAAAGGGGGTGATGGAGACCTGGCGAATCCCAGCTTACTAGTAGCTAATTGACAAGAATGAATAGTCCAGACAACGAGCACAGGGTTAAGCCCTGATTTAAAGTCTGTGATCCTGAGTCAACATTGGTATATACCAAGTTAATAGAGGGTTGGTCCTAAGCCCTACTGGACGGTCCAACCCTTGATATTGACAAAAGATGCATGGACAACTATGTTAGACGCAAAAATGCCTTCATCATCAGCACATTAATGTCCAGACACTGTCAACAACAGACAAGAAGAAGAACTCGAACATTGAGACACAAAGGTATGATATCGAGTCATCGCATACAAGAAACACCGCATTGTGCACAGTGAACCTCTACTACAGGAGATTATCCATGGATACCACTTATTCAGCCTCTGCCTGGAAGAAACAAGGGAAATGCAGCTACAGGAGGTGTGGGTTTCTTTTATCAGCCAAAGCTCTCAAAGTCATGTGCCAACCTTATAAACTTTAATGAGCGCATCCTGAAGCTTACACTTATGGGTAATCCTTAACAACAGGTCAACCCAGTCTGCTGTTACAGCCCCCACAACGACTAGCCAGAAGAAACTGTCTCTCACTTTTAACATGAACTTTCCACTGCCACCAGTACAGTTTCCAGCCCATATCTTCTGTCATCCCTGGAGATTACAACGCTAAGCTTGGCCTGACGACGCGCCTGTTCACTTTGCAAAACGAGTCCAACAGAAATGGAAGTTCATGAGGAACTTCATGGAACAATTTAAACTTGTTGCCACTAATTCCGATTCAAAATCACGCAGGTAGACTGTGGACACACCGCCGCCCAATGGGAGAACTTGTCCAACTGGACTATACATTCTGTCAGAAAGAAGTGCGCTTAACAGCATTAAGAACTCAAGAGCGTACAACACTTTTGAAGCTCTGGCTCTCTTGCAGGAGCAATAAGTTATCGTCAAGTAACCCCTCCCAGAGAATCCCATGAAAACAAGCGACTGGGGAAGGTAGTGGGGGATACAAAACTTTGTGAGCAGTATACTGTTAAGCAGTACATAACAGGTTCAACCATCTTGTTGATGAGCTTTGAGGACAAGAACTCCAGCGCAGTATATGATGTCCTCACTTCAGCCTACAAAGAAATGGCATGGAGAATGCTGACCTAGAAGAAAGAAGAAACTACTGCCTTTGCCTCAAGTGACAAAGTCAGCAAGCAGAAAAAACTGAAGTTGCAGCCAAGAAGCACCGTAACTAAATCCACCAGAAGCTCCACAGAACCTTGATGCTGCTAAGGCAGCACTTGATGTGCTTACCATGTGGTGCTTGAGGAGCATGTTAATTCCAAGGCTGAAACACTTGACACCATACATCTTAAAACAAGCAATGCCTGCGGCTCCTGGGAGCCTTGAGGGAGCTGACTGATAAGAAGGCCACCGCACCTATAAGAATCAACGGGTGAAACAACTGAAGACGCCTTGACACGTGGTTTCAGCACTTTAGTTCTCTCTTTGGGAAGCCCATTCAGAAATAAACTAACCTTGATTAAACCCTTTCTTCACTCAAAAGATAGCAGACACCTTTCCCATCCAGACTGGAACCTTTCACTATATAAGAGCTTTCAGATCTGCCTGAAGAACCTGACAACACCAAGACACACCTGTCCCGACAACATTCCTGCGGTAGTCGGGCAAGAATCCCTATTCCCATTATCAACTGTTAGAATTATGTAACAACACCTACATGGGAAAACAAACTCAGCTGCCTTTTCACCATCATTCATCATTCTCTACCAAAGAAAGGCGAACTCCAACAACCCCTAAACTACAGAGGAATCACACGGTCACCACTGCTCTAAGAGCTACAACTCCATGCTGTTTAACAGAAATCACTCCTTACATAGATCCATTCTCCAGACGGAACCAGAACGGTTTTTCGCAAGGCAGAATCAACATACTCACTCAGATAACTTGCCCTCAGAAGGATCATAGAAGAATTTGAGAATTTCCAAAGAGAAAGCTTCAATTGTGTTTGTAGATTTTCCAAGGCTTTGACAGTGTAAACCGGAAGGTAATGCCTGTCATATTCCTCGCCAACTACGGTGTCCAAGGCGAGACTTTCAGGCAATTGCATCATGTATGATAACCCATAGAGCTTTGTGCAGACATGGATGGGCCCCCAAGGAGTTCCTAACACTACTGAATCCTCCAAGGAGATACTCTTGCTCCCTATCTCCTTTTGTAGTTGTTGGGGGTGGGTGATTACAAAAATCCCACAACAGAGTCCGTGACATCATGAAGACAAAGGACTCCCCATCAAACCCAAGCGTTCTAGTACGTCCACCAAGTGTTATCTCACAGACTTGACCTACGCATAGGATCTAAAGCTCTAACATCTGATCTATATGTGGTGCACAAGATCTATAACATCACTTGAGAATGCTGCAGCAAATTCGGTCTACATCTAAATGCCAGAAGACTGAATATATGACTGTCAACTGAGGAAGATGAATCATCAACCATCTTGCACAACAGATGGTAGCCAACTCAAAGAGTCAAGAACTTCAAATATCTAGGGTCCTATGTTGCCGACAGCAAGAAAGACCTTCCTGTCACGCAAAGGACAAGCTTGGAAATGCCTGCAACAAACTATCCCCACGTATGGCAATCTGTATCTCCAATTCACCCAAGCTGAAGTTTTTTCGAGCCTGTGTAGAGAGCATTCTGTTATATGGATCTGAGACCCTGTACCTGATAAAGAGCCGGACAGACTGCATGCACTACACCACTTCTTATGCGGAGTACAAAACATCTCCCTTGCGTGAGCCAAGACCAAAGCACAGATATATGGATTTATCCCTTCAATTTTCATCTTCTGGTGCCAAACGCCGTGCACGATTTGCGGTCACTGTCATCGGGCGATTGATCAAGTAGTCCTCAGACGTCACATGTGTCAGTTTACCATGCCAAACAGGGTGTCCTCCCCTTTAACTAACATTGATGTTATTGCTCGAGACAGTCAGATGGATCCTGCTGACATCCCCAACTTATGACAAAAGGGGACATTTGGCGCTACACAGTGAACAGCATCTCGATGCGCCCGTTAAGATAGATAGAGACTGATACTACGGCGGCACCATGCACCTCAAACTCCCGTAAATTACCCGAGCACACATTCCTCAAACAATTTTTTTAATACTCGGTTGTCCTGTAGTTTCCCGGCATATACTGTAGCTCCTGTAGTTTCCATTTTCTAACCAAGGAACGTCATTTTTTTGTTTAAATCCCGTATCCCTTTTCCGTATATTTGAATCATCGTCTTCTCAAAGGGGTTCAAGATTATCAACCTCCTTGGTGGTAACCCCGTATTTCTGTATCTTGATTCAGGCGAATGATAATCAACTGAGCTTCGCTAACATCTGTTGTCTAGCTTTTTTAATTCACTGTCTTTTTACTACACTCACTTTTGTCTTTTTATTTCTCTCACTGTTTTTAACCATGCCCGCCCCGTCAGAGGACCTAATCTGATGCCATGCAGGCATCACCGGATATCAAGTCAGATGGCATCTCTGATGGCTACACCTAGCTGCACCCACCGAGTGGCTAACCCATGCACACACTTTTTAACGTGTCGTCTTGTATGGCACGCTCCACGTATCAAATCATGGCGATTATTTCCCGCGCATGTCGAGTTTCACTCGCGGTGTATCGAGTTTTCCTCGCCATATGTCGAGGTGCAGCGTTTATATGTCCGAGTTTACATACAAAGCGCTTCTGTCCAGTTTTGCCCTCTATACATCGAGTTTGTTGCTCGATTGGTGGTTTGACATAATCATTGTCCAGTTTTAAGCTCCACGCATCAAATCATCGCGAGTTTTCCCGCGCATGTCGAGTTTCACGCGCTGTTTATCGAGTTTTCCTCGCCATATGTCGGTGTGCAGCATTATATGGTCCGATTTTTATGCGCTATATGTCCAGTTTTGCCCTCTAATCCCACAGAGTTTTTGCTCTCTATATGGTGAGTTTGACCATAATGAAATCCATGTCCAGGTGTTTTGCAAAATCTCGATATGATTTTTCTCAACATGAACATTTGAAGTTTTAAAAAAGCTTTTTTTTGGTGTATGTGAAAAAAAAACATTTCGAGTTTGCTCATGTTGAGAAAAAATCCTGTCGAGTTTTTTTAAAACTCGGCATGATTTATTCTGGACAGATTTATTCTGGACATGTATTATGATACTCGGCACATAGAGTTCAAACTTGATAGGCCGCGCTGTAAACTCGACATATAAGCGGGGTAAACTCGATATACATCGCATGACCGCGCCATGATTGTACGTTTGGAGCGTGCCATAGTCTTGGCACACAGCGCCGCCCATTGTTAAATTACGGTCGAAGTATTTTGAGCCACGCGCCCTTGGCAAATCTTCACTCGCTAGGGAGTTCACAATTTCGACTGTAACATGCCCCAGTGGCGGTAGACTTTCATACAGCGTATGGCGGAATCAATTGTACTACCTCATTTTTGCATCATGGGACTTCTATATTAACGTCTACCCAGTGGCGACACGTAACCAACACCTTGTTACCATATTCGGACCCGGTCAATAGCGTTGATTTGGATTTTTTTGTACACTGGATATTGCGCAAAATACTTGGCTTATCGTAACGATTTACGCACCAAATATTCCTAACTAAATTGTCTATTTAGCTGACTAGTTTATAATATAGGGTTTATATTGGAAAAAGTCGAACAACGGGAAAATTCTTACCTTATTAGCTGGCTCAATTCTCGATTGCTGCTGTCAAGTCATGCCACACGCCATGCTTACAAAAACTAGTGAGCTAATTGGTCTTTTTTGTCAGGAACCCATTTTCTAACATCAGATCGAGGACTGGGCTTCCAAATCCGGCGTACAATTCTGCACGACCCCAAGCAACCAGACAGTTTCTACTCTGGAAGGTGGAATACAACTACAAACCCCGGCCTTGCTTGTACAAATATGGACACCATCTCTGCATGTTCACCGTACCGTTCTCGACCGCTTTCCAAAGTCCCAACACAGACCATCACTGATCGCTCAGGAGAGCCTTGCTAAGCCTGTACCAACAAAGCCAGTGAAAAGGTGACTGGGACCCGTTTAAGAACCTGGTGGACTCAGAAGTGCCCAACCTCCCGACACCAACCTCCTCCAACCTGGACAATTCTTACACAGCACTGTGTAAACTCTTTATCAATATAGCAAAGAAGACCATCCCTCGTGGCTGTCGTCGCAGTTATATCCCATCTTGGGATGAGGAATGTGATACTCTCTACAATGATTTCCTGAATTCTGAACCCGGGGAAGAAGCGTCATCCAAGGCTTCAGATCTGACAAACTGCTTTGACAGGAAACGCCGTGAGCGCTGGGAGGAGAGGGTCCAAGGAATCGACTTCACTCACTCCAGCAGGAAGGCCTGGAAGACTATAAACCGCCTCACCGGCAGAATTTCCAAACCATCGAAATGTCCAGTGACTGCCAATTCAATCGCTGAGCTACTCCTCGCAAATGGTCGTTTCAAGAACATTGATATGGATCACACTCGCTCTGTTAAAAAAGAGATCACCAAACTTCGTCGAGCCCCCGGCGTGGACGGGTCACTTTCAACATCCTTCTCACTAGATGAGCTTACCTCTGCTATCAGCCAACTAAAGAGTGGAAAGGCCCAGGGGCCTGATAACATACCAGCGGAGTTCCTGATGCAATGCGGCCCACGATGTCTTGAATGGCTCCAGGAGTTCTACACATGCTGCCTTACCAACCAGTCCTTACCCAAGATCTGGAGGAGGGCTACTATCATCGCACTCCCCAAACCAAACAAGCCTGTCGACAACCTAAGAACTACCGCCCAATATCACTACTGTGTGTTTCCTTCAAACACCTTGAGAGGAACCCCATCTGCCTGACGAACAAGCAGGATTTTGCCGTGGCTGGAGCACTGTCCACCCGATTGTAAAACTGACAAATGATATTGAGGAAAGCTTTGGAAAGCGTCGTAAGGCAGGCGTCATCTTGCAGGGGCGGATCCAGAATCGGAAAAGCAGGGAAGAAAAGCAGAGTTAAAAATCGCGTGTTATCAACAACACGTTGGACTGCTTCACACAACTCTGTACACATGTTTTTCAGCTAGGAACTTTGTATATACTGGTCCACTTGAAACAACAATAATCCTACTTCAATAAAGAATTCTGCATGAATAAACCAATATGCCGATAACTCCCAGTATTTAACTCTTCCTTTCGCCCCTGCTTTTCTGATTCTGGAGCCTCCACTGTCTTGGTGGCCCTTACTGCAGCATACGACACCGTGTGGCACCAGGGCCTGACAATCCCGCTTCTCAGGACCACCCGGATCGTCCCCTTGTACAATTCATATGTACATACTTGCAAACCGTAGCTTTATTCTCAAGACCGTTGATGGGCAGAGTAGTCGTCTGCGTCGTCTGAGGAAATGGAGTACCACAAGGATCCGTACTGGCTCCCATGCTGTTCAACTTTGTAATATCAGCGATTTACTACTTCAAACAACTCTAGAAAAATATGCTAAACGCCGAACGATCTTGCCCTTCTCCACTCAAGAACAGACTGGAACAAAGTAGAAATACACTTTTTTTAACAAAAAACTTGGCATTATTGCCCTACTTGCAGCATATCTCAAGACCTGAGACTGAACTGGCGAAGCAGCCAATCCGCTACTGCCTTCCATCTCAACCCCCAAAGAGGCCCATCGCCGCTTCAAAGGAGCGCCTATGCCATACATTCCTATAAACCACACCAACCTATCTGTGAGTGATGATACTTGACCGGCAGCTTTTAACTTACCCGGACATCACCTCGAGACCGTATGCGCCAAGGTATTTCCGAGGAATAACCTCCTGTGCCGACTTGCTGGAATCCTCATGGGGTGCCAGCCAACGCTATGCTGGATCCTCATGGGGTGCCATCCCAACGACTCTACGCACAACCGCCCTGGTTCTGGTCGACGCGCTGCTAAATATAACGCCCCAGCATGGGGCAACAGCTCTCACGTCAAGAAGCTGGACACGTCTCAACGAGACTTGAGAACCATTATACTGTTGCCTCCGTCCCACTGCCTCTGAGTTTCTACCAGTTGCTTTCAGGCATTGGCCCCGGTAGTGCTTCTGAGAGAGCACCACACGCACAAACTAGGCTCTGCTGGACAACAATCACCTGCCTGATAACACTGTCCAAAGAACCGCACCAGCTCGGCAGACAGACTGTGCTCTCGTCGGACCTTTCTGTCGACATGCTGCTAAAACTCTCCCAGCTCCCCATTCAACATCTTACAGACATGGAATACTGCCTGACTAGATACTCCAAGACCGGACCAACTCACTATTACACCTATGACAGAACTACCACCTGGTAGCAATCTTCCACGCAAGGAATGGGTCACCTTAAACCGGATTCGCACAGGAGTCGGTCGCTTCAACAGCAATATGCACCGATGGGGGCTGCGGCCATCTCCAGCCTGCCAATGTGGTTCTCCATCACAGACTGCGGATCACATTCTCAATGAGTGCCCTACCTTTCGTCCACCAGTGGACATAGACTTCTCAAACACCAACCAATCAACAGTGAGCTGGCTCCATCGCTTACAACATATTTAGCTGCTGCCTCGATACGCAAGAAGAAGTCTTCTCTAAACTACTTCCGTGATAACCTGTAGTTTCCGTCATACAGCTTCATACCAGAACCAAAGCGAAATAACATGACGTGTTATTTACCATTTTTAATGTAGTACGCAGTTTCCATTTTCTAAATAATAAAACGTCATTATATCATCTCGTATATAACTTTCAGTGTTTAACCTCACACTCAAAAGTACTTCCCGTGTGCTAACCCGTATAGTTCCTGTTATAGCCACTTTTTTAATCATAACTCCTCTAATTCCCATATAAAGTTCTAGTCAACCCGCAGTTTATGACCCTCCCCTGGCTTCCTCCTTCTTTTTCTCTTTCTTCTTCTCTATATCCCTCAACATTTCCCCTTACAAATTACGTTTTCCCTCTCATTCCGTCTCTCTCAACCATTTCTCTCTCTCTCACCTCTCTCTCTCTGACCGCCTCTTCCCTCTCACTCTTTCTATATGCCTCAACATTTCCCCCTCTACAAATTATATACGTTTTCTCAATCATTCGTCACCCAAAGACCATTACAAATTTCATTTTCCCCGTCTGTCTCTCTCGCTCTTCCATTCTTTTCCTTCTCTGCTTTTTGCCCGTTTTGTTTCGTTAAGTTTACTTTACTTCTGTTTTTTTTTCTTTTTCTCTTATCTGCCCTCTCTCCTTCTTTCAATACTCTGTCCATTATTCTTTCTTTTTTGTTTGTCTCTCTCTCTTCTCTCTCTTTCTGTATGACCATCTCTTCCCCTCTCTCTTTCTATATCCCTCAACATTTTCCCATACAAATTTACTTTTTTCTCTCATTCCATCTCTCCTCTTTCCCCCCTCTGTCTTACGTTTTCTCTCACATTACTCTCTCTTCCTCTCTCTCTCTCCTCCCTCTCTCGAAACTCCCTCCTCTCTCACTCTTTCTCATCGGCCTCTCTCTTCTCTTTCCAGTGGCCTACCCCCGGGGCGTACCAGCGGGGATGCGTAGCACAGGCGAACGGGCGCGCGCCGTGACATACACAGGGGTAAAACACGACGATGCGTTACGCGGCAAGTTACTGCAAGTTAAGTTTTGTTTCTGCACAAAGAAAGATGTTAGGTCACAGTCTGCCAAACAATTTTCTTTCATGAATTGTTGTTGTCTTTGTTTCCTTTTCGGAAAAATGATGAAATATACGGTCAAGGTTAATTGAACGCACAGTAGAAAGGTGTATTTATTCGTGAAAGAGGACAAGTATCTTGTGCTTTGCGTCATGAAAAAAATACCTCAATCGTATAATCGGGGTGGTTATAGCACCTGATATCATTTCGATTGCTTGGGTAATGAAAGTGGCTCTGTACTTCAGATAAAAAGTAATTTGAAGTGCTCTATCGTCAGCATACCGAGCGGATTTACTGGATATCAACAGTGCTATCATTTTGCTCGAGTCAATGCAGCATGGTGTACATCTACTGGTCAATGATATTTAGGGAAAGAAATTGTGATAACATTTTATTCATTTTCAAACAAATGTGCAACTTTTGGACTTGAAATCAGTTACTTCGACGATATGCGTAATCAAAGTCCTTATGCAAGCATCTTCATCCCTTTGAGCCCGTGGAGTAAGTGCATCACTTCTTCAGTGATCGCTTCTGTTTCAGTGATCGCTTCCATTTCAGTGATCCCGCCCGTTCACTCGTCTAAGCGAGAGTAATTTTAAAAAAGGCTTATAGACCGTGTTCAATATGACGTCAGCCACCAGACATGTTGGTGGACAAGATGCATACATTCCAGGACTACAATACATTAAAGCTGTCAATCGATCCAAGTTTAGCGATTGCACAGGGATCATTGACAGGTGAATGTATTGTAGTACTGGAATGCGTCTATCTTGTCCACCAACATGGCTGGCTATTGAATACGGTCTATACTGAAGTGGAAATGCGGAGATAATAAACATTAACATTTTCTTTAAGTATATTAGGGAGGAGACACCTGACTGTTCTTATGGAAAATAGAGTGAAATGATGGGTATCCAATATTTGAAGCAAAAAGAAGATTCCAGAAAATAACTGAAATTTCCATACCCCACTGTACAGTGGCGGCGCCAGTTTTTTTCGGGGGGGGGGGGGGGGAAGTGAACTTAATGGAGGAAAAAGTGATGGGGCGATATCCAAATTTTTTAGATCTTAATAATCAACTAGCGGGAGGCCCGCGCGAAGCGCGGGCTCCCGCTAGCTGAGTGAGCGGGAGCGATCGTTGAAAAGGGAGCGATCACTGCCCGATCACTGAAAAAGAAGCGATCACTGAAACAAAAGCGACTCCTCAAATTCCTGTACAGTTCCCGTCATCCTGTAGCTTATGAATCCTCCTCCCATCGTATTCTGTCTAAAAAAACTTCCTTTGACACTATGGTATGACACGCATTTCGCGAGTTCCAAACTTTTGGATTTTAGTGGGAATAGAATAGTGTTTTTATCACGTTGCGCTTGTTTCTCTCCCTTCTCTAGTTTTACCTCTCACCCTTCTCTCTCT
>JAMKCH010013912.1:0-24754 GCA_023653785.1 Ophioderma brevispina | reverse complement strand
TCCTCGTTGAACTGCAACGCCTCTTTTGAACATTAAGTATCAGTTATATAAATTGGTGTAATTGGTGTAATTTTGATTTAATGTATGTTTTGGACAACCAAATTCTTGACCAATTACTAACAAATCATTAAATCTGTTATATTATATAAAATTAGATCACTTTGCACAAGGCTCATTTGTGTTTGAAAGGTATCTCTAGACCTTTGACGCCTATGAGACGTCATAGACAGAATCGACAGTTATAATGAGACAACAGATTTAATACACAGTAAAGGAACCCTACTACAAATCCAAAACTTTGCTAACCTAACCTAGGTTATCAAGTTGGTTATTATCCGTCCAATTTGAGGAAACAATTAGTATTTATATTTCGAATAGCTTGTCGAGACATCCATGTTGGGCCATTGTCAAGCCAAACTTCACCCATCCAATTCAGGGTTGTCTTTTAATAGTTGTTCACTCTTATTTCAGAAGTGGGCCAGCCATGTTTAACATGATTATCGAGTGTGTCAAATAGAAAAAATCAAAACATAAAATAACTGTAGCGCATGGCACGGATATGTTGGTGTTGATCTCTTGAACTGTCTAAGTAGTTGTAGGGTCATTTACTACTTCCTCCTGACTGAACTGGAAAGTAAGGTCAGAGATTCTTCTTCTGCGTATGAGGCAGCAGCTAGATATGTTTTAAGCTTTGGATCCAACTCGCTGTTGATTGGTTGGGGTTTGAGAAATATATGTCCACCAGTGGACGAAATGTAGGGCACACATTGAGAATGTCATCCCATTCTGTGATGGAGAACCACATTGCAGGCTGGCGATGGCCGCAGCACCCATCGTGCATATTGCAATTGAATCGACTGCCCCCTGTGCGAATCCAGGTTTAAGGTGACCCATTCCTTGCGTGGAGATTGCTGCCAGGTGATAGTTCTGTCTTAGGTGTAATAGAGAGGTGATCTGGTCTTGCTGTATCTAGCCAGGCAAGTATTCCATGTCTGTAAGATGTTGAAAGGGGAACTGGAAGGTTAGCAACGTGTCGGCAGAAAGGTCGGCGAGTAGCGGGTCTCTGTCTACCGAGTGGTTGTTATTCCTTTGACGTGTTGTAGTGCAGAAGGTGCTTGTTGTCCAGCAGGCCTTATTCACCAGTTTGAGCGTGTGGTGTTTTTTCTCTCCGAGTACGCAGTGCAATGCCTGAAAGCACTGGTAGGATTCAGATGGAGTAGGACGTAGGCAGCCAGTGATGGTTCTCAAAAGGTCTTGTTGAGTACTGTGGCCCAGCTTCTTTGTGTGATGTGAGAGGATCAACACTGGAGAAAGACAGTGAATCAAGAGGATCACGGAAGACTATTAACTGGACAATAATAATTCAACGCATACCCACAATTTTTCCCTTCGTTGGTAATGACAAACTATTGGGGATACTATACTTGCATTCCACTACAGTGTGGTTAAAAGTTAACACAAGGGTAGGGTGTTCACACGCGCAATTCCACGAATCTGTGCTTATCTAGTGTTGGTGAGTAGAGTTGAGTAGAATGTTCCTGATTGAATAAAATGAAGGACATGTAAAGTGGCTCACGCTTGATCCATTAATTTTAGATGATTGCCTGCTTTGCCGGAACATCTGGTTTCGTGAGTATGAGACCATTGTTTCCTACATTACATAACTATGTTCATCTTTGATGAATGAAGAAAATAATGTCCGTGTTGAATTCTCCGGAGGTAATCATGGTACCTAATTTTACCCCATAAAAGGGCATTCGTTGCACAACGTATGTTAAAATATGCAGCTACCTCGTGATGCAGAACAGATTTCAAGGCCTTAGAGTGCCTTATCCAGTTTGTTTGTTGATTTGATCCTTCCCAATGGGAAACTCGGCAACGTAGGCAAAGCTACATCACGCCACGCTGGTAAAACCCAGTCAACAAGGAAATGTTAAACTCATGATAATCGCCTACATCATTGGCTCTCCTTGCATAGACGAAACCAATGATCTTGGGCTTTCAGTTCCATAACAACCAAAATTCTTGCCTCTTTAAACGACGACAACTAGCCTTCTCGAATTAGATACAACACGTTTTATGGAACGATTGTTAACAGAAATAACATTAGGAGTTACGCCAGAACTGACAGGTTACTTGCGAATATTGCAGCTTTATTCAATGGTAGCTTCTCCAAAATCAGAAAGCGAGTAGTAGACGCATGGTGTTTCCAATGATCTCCAGATCTCAATCTTGCGCATTATGGAGGGAGACGTATTTCAGTGGACCATATATTGAGAATCCAATTCAGCTGGATATTTGTTTTCCTTTTCATAATCATTACTAACGCCCTACTTATCACCTAGGTAAACACAATTCTCGTGGAATTACATTTCTTCATCTATATTATCACTAATAGCCATGGATCAACGGGAAGATTGGTTTAATTTTGACTACATACTTCGCAGAAGTAAAAAATAAGATCTATAAATATTATAATTAACATTTTATTTGATTGTCAATCATAAGGTTACCATTTTTCAGAGCCGAATAGAAAGCCATCTCTTTCTTTTATAAATATAAGTGACAATGGACATGCCTATGCTACATTTACTCTGAATTGCAGAGCCTTGTTACTGTTCATGCAGTTGAAAGATTTTACATGTTATCACCCGCCGCAGTTGAAGTTCTCCTGTGAGTTCAAAAATTTTGACCGTGTATTATTACATCATTATTCAAAAAGGAAGAAGGTGAACAAAAGTCATGAAATAAATGTTGGCTTGGTAAGGCCAAAAAATGTTTGTTTTTGTCATAAGAGGCCCGAAACAGTAGGGGCGGTAGGTCGTGTGATTGTTTAAAAAAAATATGTTTTGAAAACTCAATTTAAAAGAATGTTAATAAATCAAACACAACATTTTATTATTTGGCACTCTTTTTTATTCATAGCCATCATTCAAACACTAACCCAACTCTGGGCAACATGGTACATGGCGATTTTGAGGTGCTGATTCCTATAGGCCGTGCCGCCATCCAGCCATTAAACTGGCCAAAAAGGCGTCATATTTTTACCTGAATTGATAGCAGGAGACTGGAATGGTAACCATAGTTTAGGATAAAAAAAAACATTTTGCATTTTGGAATTCCTATTCATTTCACTTATCATCCAGAAAATCCAATGAAATTACCTAAGGCTTGCCAAAAAACTAAAGCCCGTCTTGAATTGAGAGTTTTGTTTTTCACCTCTAACGACCTAAAGGATGTTTGTTGAGGATTTTTTCCCGGTGCAATTGACTCATCGAAACGAGTACACAATAAAATGGCTAAGCATCGGCAAGGGATCTGGATGAATAGACAGTCCTGTTCAGTGTGTAACAACAATTTTGGCTCCATGTTTTACCTGCAAATTCAACGCATGTTCAACCGACAGTCGGTACGATCGGCCATTTTGATAGTGGTGTGAAATTATAACGTTCGGTTTACGTTCAAAGCCGATAAAAACTACAGATGATTTCAGCTTTGAAAACACAATAAAAATTATATTATTTTCCTAACAGATATTCATCATCACCTTTATAAACTGTTTTGAAGGGATCAATGGCAATAATAGTTTATATTTTAAATTTTACTAATTGAATAACCTTTCTACTCGGCAATATCCTAATCTCAAACCACAAATTATCGGTGTACATAAATGCAACTCCTAGATTCATGTCATTGTACAGTCATGGAAACCAATACCCAGGCAACGATCACACAACACAATACTAAATGTTTGGAACGAAGTTTCCAATCTCTGAAACAACCCAAATACTTTGGGGTACAGGTAATATTTTTCTAGATTTTGTGATAGTTATTTTGTAAATTTCTTTTTTAATATTTTTGTTTTTTAAAATTTGGGGGGTTAAAATATAAAAAAAAAAAAATTAGGAAATAAAAAAAAATATGGTCGGGACCAAGGTAAACGGTCGTCGGACAAGGACAAACAAACCTTTTTGGGGCCCTAGCTGTGACCTAATAACATCTTTGGGCAGAAACCAAGATCCATACCTAATTGCTGGACCTCGTTTCTTCTATCCATTTCCCCCATGTTTTAGAGGAGGGGGGATGAGATTTAAAGCAGAAAACAAAAGAAATGGATCCAGCGACCTATGCTAATAACGCGGTAAATTGAATAGAACGGGGTTACTGGCACGTTCTGGTTTGGGTTACGTCACCGTCTGCCAAACAACTCTTCTTTGGGATTTCGTGCGTCAAAAAAGGCGCAACTGATGCAGGATTTGAACTACTATGCATGTTACAGAAGAACTTGAACGAAGTGTTTATGACCTTTTTCTGAGTTTGCTAGTTGGTATTAGCGGAGTGTGAAATGGGACTTTCTAGGACACAGGCGGCAAAGGTGATACTACAAAGTGGTCAAGTGCGTGCAATCTTAGGTAGAATACTTTGGGTATTATTAAGTCCGGATTATATCATGATTACAGTCAGTTTGTGCCATTGTAATACTTTTTACTATTCATGGCATTCAAGAACACGTGATATCATGAAAAAAAATGAACCTGCCGATTTCTAACAAATTTGACTGTTCCATTCCCTCGCTTCGCCTTATGCAATGGACAATCAAACATTGACCTCATATATTTTTAAACCATGTACTCTTAGGCCTTCAATATTGGCATAATATTTACATATACTAATTTCATGTCTCAACATCAGACATTATGGCATGTTTTTTATTACTCATCTCCCTGGCCGCTGACGAATTGTTTGATTAAAAGTGCGCTTGACCAGATTCGAACCAGTCAACCCTCCTTATAACCGTGGATGAATAAATAGACACAGTCATCTTTCATATAAGCTACTGTCTCTAATCGTTTGCAATGGAGGAGATATATATTTTTATTAAGGACTTTGAAAACGTCTTGAAACTAAAATGATTCAGTGATGATTTTTGCCTATTCAACATACAATCGTTTTATAAACACCCGACCGCGAAAGGGCCTTTTTAAAGAGAGCACGAATATCCATTTTTATAGTTTTAAGGTGGGTGTATGCGCTCGACAACGTTGCCCCGCTCCCACCCCGCTTGACTTCATCCAAATTGAGATTTGGGTATCAGTAGAAAGTGAATTTTTCTCATGAGCCCAGTCAAATTATGGCCCAGAGAATGTGTTCCTTTCGACAAAAACCCTACCTACCTTAAAGGTCAAAGCACTGGACATGGCGATGTAATCCATACCGAATCCATTATTGTCCTTAGCTGCTGTCGTCCTTGGAGTAGGCTCAGAGTACTGCTTGCTTTGCGTATTCCAACTCAAATTTAAAGCGTGATAGAAGCTCAACGAGACCCACCTCAGCCATGGCTTCAACTGCAGCTAAACTCGACATAATGTCTGCCCTCAACCGGTTATGCAAAACCGCATTTTGGTTTCTTCTTCTTCGCATTCGTCGCCTCCGCTCCATACCAATCTTCTTCCGATACCACCTTTGTTTCATCGATGTTGCAATATTTGGGCCAATGCTTAATCAGATTGGTGGTAAAAGTCTTGGATTGCTTTAATACTGCCTCGGAAATGCACATGTCCCGCTATCAAACATGAGCTATAGGCCTAATAGTGTGGCCACGATCGTGTAACTGTCATGGATGCGGAGATCCTTCTTAACTTTTAAATCGCTAAAATCGTTAGGTCTCTTGGGCACTCCTCATCACCGTAAAATATGTGAAGAAAGCAATGTGAAAAACTGTGCGTGCCTGAATCGGTCTATAAAGTATGTATGAGCTTGGTATCAGAGGCAAAATCCACTCTGATTCATTTCAACAGTTTTCAAAAGCTAATGACAGCAAAATCTATATATCCTCCCGTTGAAAGAAATATAATCGCAAACGATTACAGCAGTCTTGGAGAAAAGATTGTCTTGATTTATCCGCGCTATTTTACGGAGGTTGTCGGTTTCGGGCCACTTTTTCTTAACATTCCGTTCAGCTTCAGGAGAATTTTAATAACTGTTCATACTTGTCAATGAAAACTGTCAATGACGTATAATTAAGTCAACTATTATACAATGATTTAATGCCTAAAGTATGATAGATACAAGTATTTATGAGGTCACATTTTGACTTTTCCATTTCATACGGCGAAGGCGAGTGAAATGGAACAGTCAAAATTTGTTTTTTCCGCATTTCATCATGATGCGTGAACGAGTGAATAGACATGCAAAATTTGTCCAGTGCAATATCATTTTATATTCTGATTTACCTGGTTTCTTTTCATGCCATACGATAGTATACAAAAAGACTAATGGTTTACAACTCCCCCAATTATATCAAACAATAGTACGTCCCGTACATCCATATTATGTCATTCAATAGTTCCGGTTCTACTATTTAGATGCCCCTGAACATACTTGTATTTTCAAATTGCTTATCGTCTTGTCCTATTGCCACTTGGTTGATATTTTCGATTTACCCTGTTCTTGGTGGTTCGGCCTCATTATGCTCCACTTCAGTCGTTTTCTTGCTATTGTTCCTGTATATAGTACAATGCCACGGCAATATATACTCCTTGTGCTATCAGTGCACACCCGCCCATCACCGCACCAATGTTGGTAGCTGTATTATGTTCTATCAACTATTCTATACCTCTGCTGCCCATTTTGAAAATGCCAGCATCTGATTGGTCCAGTTTACTGCCATTATTATGCAATAATGGGTCGCGCATGCATTTTCTCATATATCAACGCTGTTTCGGTAATGAATAGAAATAAAGGGTTGCGATTATTTATGGGCTCATAATGCATCCTCGGACGGAAAAAAATAATAATGGTTTTTTTTTTTAAAAATGTTATTTAGTTTTTCCGACCGCGGGCACATTATTCGCCTATAAGGATACTGCATTCACCCTTTATTCTTAAAATCTAATTTGTAGAGATTCATCGATACACTCGACGGTTCACTGTTTTATATCTGGACTTAATCATGATTAACTTAATTGCAATGCTGAAAACCTGGTAAACGGGAGGTTCAAATTCATTCAATTTCAAAAATTATACTTTAGTAAATACTCCCCGTGTCGCTAGAAGCAGTGTGGTTCTGCAATTACGTGCCACGATTCAGTTTCTTATCGTATACGTGACGATTTAAATCTGAGTACCGCAATTCTGTAACGATCACTATGAACGATTGTCAGTGAAATTTGTAACTCTGTTCATAAAAATATTATCGTTGGCATTTATCGTGCACATCGTTCTGATTCTCATTATTTCTTCATGATTTAGAAAAACTGCATTTCTATAAATATCCATGAAAACAAACAATGTATATTTCAGGTGATTTTAATTTTGATCTCTTACAGCATAACAACATAAATATAATTAACGAGTTTTATTGTCTATTTCATAATTTACAATATGTATCCGTTGATTGACAGGCCATACTAGAATTCTCCGACAACAGTGCTCTCTAATTGATGAATTATTTACAATGTTCTACCCACTCTATACGTTCAGGCGTTTTGTTGTGGTCTTACCGATCATTTTCCATTTTCAAATAACCAAATCCTCACCTATCAGGCATCACCCAATCTAGTCAATCTAGACCTCACGTTCTTTTAATCATGACAGAATTCGTACTTTTCATAATCATTTGAAACTTGGTAACTGGAAATTGTTACAGATTTAAACTCACCCCAGGCTGCCTATGACGCATTCATTCGAAAATTTACCGGAATATAATTTACATTTCCCATTAAAGTCATTGCCTCTATTAGATCTAACAATCCACGCAAAATCCTCGCAAACCATGGATCTCTAAAGCGTAGTAAATATATTTCATGTGATATAAGGAAATTACATAGAACCTATGTAAGGCATCCTACCGAGCAAAATAAAAGAAATACAAACTTATCGTAATAAACGGACTACTACAATTAGAGCTCCAAAAAGTATACTTTGTTGAGAAACTTACAGTTGCAAAACATGATCTAAACCAAAACGTGGAATATTCTTAATAAATTATAGGACGTCAAAATAGTGGTGAATCTACCTTCCATGTTTAAAATAACAATACCTTTACTCCCGACCCTTGTAATATGACAAAATCATTTTAATTCACTTTTTGTAACATTGGACTAATCTAGCAAGTAAGACTTACTTCCCAAAATATTCATTTCAGGAATATTTAAATATACGTTCTCTGGAAATCCTTATTTTTTTTCCACTGATACTGAAGAAATCATTACTCTTTTTAAATCTCTTAAATCTGGAAAAAGTAGTGCTATGATGACTTAAAACCAGTATATCATTGAAATGCTGGATGGTATTATTGGCTCCCCCTTAGTTCACATTTTTAACTTATATTTATCTTATGTGTTGTCCCTACTCAGTTTAAAATGCCAGAGTAGGTCCAATAATATAAAAAATGGCGATCGGCATGACTCCTATAAACTATAGGACCATTTCAGGCTTCGACGTTTTCTAAAATTTTAAGAGCGTATAGTTCACCACTAGATTATTAGTTTATTGTTTCTAGATTTAAATTTGCACACGATTCTCAATTTGGCTTTCGTCCAAACCATTCTTCATGCATATCAATTCTCCAAGCCGATCATAATATTGTAACTAATCGCGATAATAAAAACTTATACACTTGGGGTGTTCCTGGGAACCTCTCGAAGGCGTTCGATACGATTAACCATGACATTCTTCTGTCCAAGCTTACTCACGGTATTCGCGAACAGGCCCTCGGTGGTTAGGAATATCTTACTGATAGATCAAATTTGTATCATATAATTCTTAAAATCTACTCAGCTAAAACACTTCCGGCGGAGGTACACAAGGCTCTATTTTAGGACCCTAGGTTTATTCTATATTTAAAGATATTATGTTTTCCTCTAAATTTTTCTCCTTATGTTTACGCTGATGACACCAATTTACTTGCCTCACATAGGAAATTTAACCCCAACTCGTACAGATGAACGCAAATCGGAACTTGCTAACATTCGACCTGGTTAAAGCAAATAAAATTGTCTCTAAATATTAATAATCTACCTTTATGTATTTAAAAATAGACATGACAACGTTCCCATCAAAAACATTGATGAAATTTATATTGATAAACTTCCAACTTCTAAAAGTCGCAAATACTAATTTTCTTGGCATAATATTCGACGATTCTCTGACTTGGAACGACCGCAATACTTATATTACGAATATAGTTTCTAAATACTCAGGAATTCTTTTAAGACTTAAACATACACTGCCATCTACTACATTGTTTTCCCTTTAGTCTTGTACTGCCCCACATTCAAATATTGTAGATTTAGTTGGGGCAGATAATAATAACTGTAATTAAATCAATTCCATTAAACAAAAGAGAATAGTCGTCTGTGAACCAACTCTCACTATTGCCCATCGTCACCTTTATTTGCCCAATGAAAAACTCTCATGTTTAACGACATTCATAAGCATCAGAGGGCATCTTTATGTATAGTATAATAATGAGGGTACTAATAGTTTCTAATTATTTTGTAAAGTCAAATGTTATTCATTCATAACGGGAACAGGTCTTCTCATTGTATAGACCTCCTAATTGTTACCGATCTCGCAGGCATAAATTAGAAGACGGGCCGTTAGAATGGAAAAAATGATGCGGCGATTTCGGAAACGGGATGTCTCCAAGAGTTTAATACTAGTTAAGGATATCTTTTATCACCTACCATGATGTTCCTTCACTAAAGCCAACATCCAGGATCTTTGAATATTGCTGAGGTAGGACATTCACGTTATAATTTCCAATTTGTAATTCGCGCTTTGATTATTTATTCTTTTATTATGATATTTTATTATTTGGTTGAATATGGTTCCAATTGGGATGTTGCTTCACTTTAATGACCCTCAGCAATCTTCATAGATCTTGTAACCTTAAATGCCTGTACTGGCTAAATTGATATTAGTATATTAGTCTACTCTCATTATGTAAATCTATAGCATTTATGTATAATTAGTACGGTATTATCATGTTGTATATTCCTTCTCAATTGTAATTATCCAAGTATATTATTAAATTGATCTCGATAACTGACTTGCCAACATACTGTCTGTCTCACTGTCTCGTCCGGTTGTCTTGCACCATGTCTTTGTCTGTTCGTTGTCATTACGTCTTTGACACTTATTATAAGAATGTTTATAGAGGTGGCCAATATATTTCGAGACCCTGCTATGATTTGGTCAGCCTACATTGATCAATTTAGTACTTATTTTGTCACGTTTATGGTGAATAAACTGATTACTGATCTGATACTCCGCCAGCAACCGGCAAGCCATCCAATATTGTATATTGCTTGCCTCCCAGTAGATTTGGCTATAGCAAGATTTTATGCTTGTCGTGATGCACATGTCCCTGGTAAAATGTTACAAATATATTTGGTAATGGTATTTATAGCATTTGTCGCTTATATCAATCAATGTTCTCTTAAATGTGTAACAAACACGTGTCTGTTTATATCTTCCTAAGATTGTTCCACGCACCACGTCGACAATGATAACTATTTGGGGTCATTATCTGTATATTTGCCGTATCCATTATCTTATAATGTCATAATGACTGATTTTTTTCATTATATGCCTATGATATAATAAATGCACTTACTACCGCAGCGTTGTGGTAATGATTATACTAATTGAATCTTTAACATCCTTCAGCGTGCCTATTGTACAATTCTACCCGGCTATGATCCCCTCTTCATTTTGTTTTATACAAGGGGCACATTGCGTCTCATATCTCCCTTATTATATTTGATCAATCGTATTAAAGCCATGCCCGATCGCTAATAGGCCTCGTCCCCAGACGCCCCAGATTGTTACCGGAAGTGGTCAATATTTGGTATCAGTTCTGGAAATATGGTCGATCAAAGTGAAAATGTGGCAAAAGTTGCTAAAAATGCACGATTCCTCACTTTTATGGTAAACATTTTCAAGGGCACGATGTTTAAGGCGTTTTAAACACGTTGTGAGTATAGAATTAGTGTCATTAAAAACAACAGGTTGTGGAATTTCTTATGTATTTGTGTCCTGACCCTGCGATATTGAGTAAAATCACTCAAAAATAATTACACAAAGAAAGAATTGATCCATTTTTCTTCGAGATTTATTATTATAAATCAGCATACAAATTAAAATAATAGTTAAAAAGGGTATGGAAAACGCCCTGAATTTAAAGGAATGTTTATGGGCCTGTATTTTCTTTTCAGTAAGGCCACAATCAATATTTTTTTCCAAATCAAGTGCCCGTTTTGTCTCTAAAGTGACTAGTGTTAGTCATATCAAACACCTTAGTATGCCTCTTTTAAAAAAACATTTAAATCAATGAGATGAATAACTCCCAGATATATGTACAATTATTTGAAAGGAGATAAGCTTCAAGATTCCTAGATAGAGCGCAGCCCAGAAGGTTGTATCAAACGAACGAGATACCAATATCTGAATACGGGAAAAATTCAGAGAAAAATATAACTTTTGCAAATTGAATGTCGCCGGGACCCGCTGCGCGTGTGGCCCCAGGAGAAGGGGCTAAAGTTACTCTGGGGGTAAAATGTTTGAATTGCTCGAAATCTTATGAAATATGGCTCAAATTATTCCTTAGGAAACAGGAGTAACAAAGTCATTGGGTCAATGCGTGTGGTGCCTCCTTTCGAAGATATTTGGGGAAAATAGACTAAAGGGTCATTTGTTTATTCAAGAAAGGTCACCCTTTGCTATTTCGTTGCTAAAAATATTTAAAAAAGAAAGTAAAATTATCTGATTCAAAATAGCAATGCTTGACACTATCGGCATCTAATTGTTAATATGGCGGGTACAGAATTCCCTGTAGGATTCTATAGGGATGGGGACAGTATACCCCTCCCTATAAAAGTGAACCAACCCTATGACAAATAAAAAAAGCATATTGAATTAGTATCATTAAATATTTTTTTGATATTTTTTACAAAGTAATCTGGATATTGCAAAAGTTGACCTTTCTTGAATAAACAAATGACCTTTAGCCTATTTTCCCAAATATCTTGGAAAGTTGGCACCACACGCATATGACCCAATTGACTTTTCTACTCTAAGGAATAATTTGAGTTATATTTCACAAGATTTAGAGCAATTCACACATTTGACCCCCATAGTAACTTTACCCCTCTCCTGGGGCCACACGCAGCAGCGAGTCTCCGGCAGACATTCATATTTGCAAAAGTTATATTTTTCTCTGAATTTTCCCGTATTCAGATATTGGTATCTCGTTCGTTTGATCAAAACCTTCTGGGCTGCCGGTCTAATACTCAACAACCCTAATACACTTAGTATACAATGATAGAGTGTAATGGGACTCAACCCTGCTGGGGGGGGGGTGGTTGGCATATCTATACTAGATAAATAAAAACCTACTTTCATTTAATAGTAAGAATAATAATCAGTAATATCGATTTATAACTCGCACATATCCACTCTACAGGGTGCTCAAGGCGCGATTGTCAATTATTATTACCGCTGCAATTAGGAAATCGATTAAGACTAAGTATCTTGCTCAATGACACACACGTTGGACACAACGGGGCTCGAGCTCACGATTTTGACAGTTTAGATATCATGGGTCCTGCGCTTTTCCGCTGGACCACGCGTGCTCTCATTCAGTTTCGTTTAAAGGCTGACTCCGTAATATCCCGAGGAAAGCGCCCTCAATTTGCTAACAAATCCTGTTTTTTGTATATACATACTTGACCACGTACTAATCACTGTGTGAAATAGCTAAGCTTAAATCGATGTCTTTCATGTAGAAAATCACAACTTAAACTCGGAATTTTTTGTTATACACAATATCCTATATTATACACAAATCTTTACTACATCAATACGAAAACTCTGATTCATCTCAAACTTTGTAATTGAGCATTTTAGGTGATTATCTTTAGTTCTAGTGGGCAATTTTCAAATTAATACACAAGAAATGATATTTCAAAATCTCTGAGTTAAATGGAAGAAGCCAACCTTTCACTAATATTTTCTCAAAAACATGAGGTATCTATGTATTTCAGCTTTACAACACATTTAAAAGATTAATAAATATAATTGCTTTGATAATCAATGCAGGTATCTCAACATTGATTTCATATGGTATAATTTAAAATCGATCATAGTCGATCATACCGATGACGTCATATTAAAGGGCACCCACTTGGAATTTGTGTCCGTTGGGGGGGGGGTGTGCAGCCCTATTGGCCCTTTATCGAATGAATCGTAGTGTGAAAGTAATTATAGTCCGCCGGGAGCCACAGTCCGGACTACATAGACGACAACGGAATAAAGCGTTAAACTAATGTTGCGTGAAGTGAAGAGTCAACTGAACCGATGCCCTATTCTTTACCATTGTAGCAAGACTGTGAGTACGGTGGACTATAATTACTTATTACTGTCGCCTAATGACCCCCCTTTAAAATATTTTTTTTAAGGATTTTGCTCAACGTTTGACCCAGTTCTTCAAATATATTCACATAATTTCATTTTTTCTAGTCATGGCTCTGTTTATAACATTATCAGGTCTAAAATTACTTTGTAAAATCTCTCTGTCACTTAAATTGGTATTTGACGAGCTGCACGAATGGGAAGTGGTCTCCAGGAGAAGCAATGCATTGTTTCTCGTGGACTCGTGGACGCCTTCTCTTCTTCTACACGTAATATGAGATCTCGCAAAATCGTAGCATTGATTTCATACAATACTTGCAGGTAATCAGTCACTGAGTCTGCCAACTGATTTTTACCTTTCTCACATAATTCACCTTGCTCTGCTTGGTCATTCAGTTTTGCGATGGCATGCTTTGCTTCTTTTAGGAAGGCATTCAGAGCGTCATCAGGTTCTTCGGATAAGGCTCTTTCAAGACCTTTGTATCTTGATAATACGATAGCAACTACCACATATTCACTGACTACGTTTTGAATTGAATACTTTGCTTCCTTGAAAAATAGCCGAGCAACTGCTTCAAATTCTGATGATATACTCTCAAGTAATAATTCCATATTATTTGAATGTATGTGTTTGTCTGTTTGAGAAACGGCCTCGATTTTGGTTTTGAAGGCATCTTTAGCTTCTTCAGCTTCAATGGATAAGAAGTCTAACGTTTCGTCAAATTTGGGTGATACTTCATGCAAAGGTAATCCGTTAAGTTCATCTGGTTCAACAGATTCTTTAACGTTTGAGACGATTTCTCTTATCTTCTGGTAAGTCTCTTGAGTTATCGTCAGTAAACCTTCAATTAATTTCAAGTTTGATATAATTTGAACTAATTGTTGACTACTTGCGGGTGTTTGTTGTTTGATTTTTCTAACGCTCTCCTGAATTTTATTTGAGAAAATTTTTTCCATTTTTGTAAATTCTAAGGATATATTTTTATATTTCACCTCATTTGTTTGTTCATTGTTATTCTCTCTACTTTTTTCGATGATTTCAGAATACGCTTTCGTCAGAGGTACTTCATGAATATCAGAGCAAAGATTTCCAAATTCAATTTGAAAATTCTGACAAGTTTGTGTAACCAGATCCATACAGGCCTTTTTAATCTTGCGGTTAATTTGTGCAGTGTTATCTTGAAATATTGTCAAAATGTAACTACAATATTTCTGTTTTGTTTCGTCAATTCCCCATAACTTTTTAAAACAGAGTTTCAAACAATTTTGAAGTAGCATTTCTTGGAATTGCTTCTCTTTTTCTTTGAGGTACTCATTGAAGGCGTTTTTGATCTTTAACTGTTCTTGATTTTTCTTAATCTGCATTGAGTAATTTATCAATGGAAATACAACGGTTATGGCTAGCGAAAGAAATGTAAGGGTTTGTTTAGATAGTTGTTCAAAATCTTGTACTTGAGCAAGGATACTAAATGCAACATATGTCATAAAGGTAACAATCACAAACTGCGCAATACACATTATAAGTGTCTCTGCTACAGGCTTGCATCGCTTAACAACAGCCCAGAAAAGATCTTCAGAAATTGTTGCAAGCTGGGTTGTTTTTCTTTTGGAAAATATATTGTCATCTCTAGTTCTTGCTAATTCAACGACTACTGCATTTAACTGACAATAACAGTTAGTGAAAGTCCTCAGACCGATGACAGCGTAAAGAGTAATTGACAGCGCGATGAAAAATTTAAAAAATGACTGGTCTAGATTAGAAATAGTCAGCAAAAGGCCCGTAACAGTGAACTCGAATACATTTACAATCAGGGCTGATATACATATAACGACTCGTGCATAACAAATACCTAACACCAGAAAGCTAGCTGACTTGAAGATTACCGTGAGACAAATTTGTAAAAGGTTGTGGCATTTTTTCACACCTTGTTTTAGTAGGTGTGCGCTCGGAATACACCACTGCAAAATGTATCCCGATGGTGAATAGGCAATCAAAGTCCCGACTGAAAACGGAAGTACAATCAGTAGCTTTGCCAACCAAATCAACCATCGTTGAACTCCTGCACTCTTTTTGTAACTATTTTTCAAAGGTAAACCCCATACTACACTATGATTAAAAGACATTTGCGCACGATGTTTCATATCACAATAGAATCGGTTTATCCAAGGCCAATTTTTAGGGGCAGGGTTCATAGGTAATATCACATTATTATAGAAGAAAATCGTTTTCCTCTCCTCGTCAGTTTCTAAAAGAAATTGTTGTAATTTGTTACATAACGCCTGTATAGGGAGAATGCAATGGGTATGGGGAACAATAGATAAGCAAGGGCGGTAAATACTATATAATTGGTGCGATTCACAACACTTCGGAATGCTGCGTCTACGCGAGCATTATATCTATCATCACTATATCGCAGAATAAAATCCTCTAGATACGTCACACAAATAACTACACCTACAAACACTATACATCTTATCATAAACACCACTGGATTGTTATTTTTCCAGACCACCAATGTGTATCGTAGTCCTAACGGAAGGCTAGTGCCAATGCCCACACGTACCCTATCCCCATCGCGAGGAGGTGGAATTGGTTGAAGTAGTATTCTTAAAACAAACATCGGTAAATACAGAACTAATACTGTTATCAAACCGAATTTGCATATTGTGAACAAGAGACTTCGCTCGTGCTTTGTGTCCAAATCGGGATGAACGACGGGATTTCGAATTGCATAAACGTTTGCACTTGTCGTTGATGACCAACAATCTACTCTGATGGATTCATATTGGTATATGTACACATGAAGAGACATTAACCACGACAAAAGCGTTCCCAGTCTTTCAGTGGCTATTTCGAAAGATTCTTGACAAACCTTTAGCGTCATATCTGTTGGTATTGGTTCAATTTCATGATATGACTTCAGGAACATTTGAATTAGTGATTCGGATAGAGCTATACGTTTCATTGGATCCGAAATATTCAAGAAATTCTCTCGGTTAATAAGTGATACATTCAAATAAATTTTGGCAACCTTCGTCTCAAAAGTCCCGAACGACAAGTAAAAGAAATTGGGTGATAAAGCTCGGAGGAAATTACCCAGTTTGTTTCTGCTCAAAGTCCATGAAAGTGGATCGATCACAGCCGGTGATTCATTCAAATAGGCCGTATCAGACTCAAATGGGACGTCTATGAAATTCAATCTTACATATACGAAAGCAGGACCACTTCGAAGGAGTTCGCTCAGCTCTTGCAGGGAAGTTCTCATTACAGAAATTGCGCCGTACTTTTCTTTAGGTGCATCATCAACTGGAACTACGGTAGGCATTTGCTCTGGAGTAACTGTGCTTGTGATAGAAGTAAATTGGTCTGTATCAATTGTATCCGATGCATCCTCTGTAGGAGTCGGATCCGCAAGCGTGCCATCGTGCAAGCCCAGTAAAAGAAGACACAGGCTGCAGTAATGAAGCCACATGGTTGGAAGAAGCATTTGATTGAATCACAGCAGTGTCGTTTTCTTGTTCATTGAGGTTGCAGATGTCTATTCAAAACAAGTAAATAGTTATCCAGTCATTAAAAAACTATTAAAAAGTTTCCCGATGCATGAAATCATTTTCTTTCATCACCAATTTAATTAGATATCTAAAACAAACTCACAAATATAAAGACAATTTAGCAAAACAGTTGCGTTAAAGTTTCCAAAAAAGCTAAATGAAGATGCATAAATAGTTCAAATGCCTGGGTCAATGGTTTATTGCTTACATTTGTTGTTTTATCTTCTTTTTGTCACAAACAATAAAACATCAACCATTTTTAACATTATACCAATAGCAATTGCTGCCTTGCAATAGTATTGAAAAGAGTTGCCAATACTCATGATACTGGGGCAAATTCGGCGTCGGGGTAAAAACGCATTACCATTAAAAAGTTTCCCGATGCATGAAATCATTTTCTTTCATCACCAATTTAATTAGATATCTAAAACAAACTCACAAATATAAAGACAATTTAGCAAAAACAGTTGCGTTAAAGTTTCAAAAAAACCTAAATGAAGATGCATAAATAGTTCAAATGCCTGGGTCAATGGTTTATTGCTTACATTTGTTGTTTTATCTTCTTTTTGTCACAAACAATAAAACATCAACCATTTTTAACATTATACCAATAGCAATTGCTGCCCTTGCAATAGTATTGAAAAGAGTTGCCAATACTCATGATACTGGGGCAAATTCGGCGTCGGGGTAAAAACGCATTACCAACCCTTGTGGTTAAATTCGACCAACACCGGTCCCGGAGGAGAAGAGAAGGAGAAGAGAAATCAATCGCTGGTTATGATCATTGACAATGAATAAAAACAATAAACAACATTTAAAAAGACAAATGCAAATATTGTTTTTACTACTTAATTAGTTTTGACCTCACATGACCGACTGCGCAAAACGTAGTCGAACATTTGGGCCAGAGAAAAGCGCTCTCGATCGAGTTGTATTAAAGATTGGTCTTTTGAGAATAGAAATTGTGAAAGGTGTTCAATCACCCGTGTTCTTCTCCCGAATGACCAATAACGGATAATTAAGTGAGACAAAACAGGAACAGATATTCATACCATTCAATATGGAATACTGTTGCGTGTGTCCTCAGTGCTACGACGAATTATTAGCTTCTGTTTGGGCGACCTGTGGACAAAATAAACAACATACATTGTTACCCTGTATTACCTTTGATGTTTTTGAGTGATTTTATATACCTATGCGTTGTACTTTTTCTGTAATTGTCAATTTAACATATATCCAAAAAGGATATTACACAGGTGGAAATGATCAAGCGCCAAGCTTCTCGGGTTGTGCTACAATGGGTTGTGCTTCTCGGGTTGTGACTACGTGGGAGTCCCGAATGGGACTCCCACGAGAAGGATGCCAAGCAGAATGTTCAAGATCTACTCAGAGAACGTTGTCATCAACCCAGCTTATTATCTTACTCCAAGAACTTCTGCCACCAGAAATTGTTAATTCCAGCCTGCATCCACGTATAACCAGACGTGTTCTTTAACAGCACCGTTATTTTGGTTGTAAAGAGCATTGAAGTTTCTATCGATGCATTTTGCGCTTAATTGATCGGGGTTACGCTTTGGTAACAGCGGACTCTCCAAATTGGTGTCAAACTAATTATATTTTCAGGTGGGCCTCTTGATGTGATTCTATCCCCTTCTGTTTAATGGTTTGCGCTAGTATTGGATTAGGAGTGATGAGTTTGTTTGAAGAAGCAAATACAAGAGTTTAGAGAGTGGGGTCAGATTTGTCTGAGGAATTTGAGGTGAAGGTGCGGTGTATTGCGCCATGGATTTTTGCAATGTGTGATTGATGTAGCTACGGAAGAGTGGCAAAAGAAGGTTTGTGATGAGTGAGATGTTGTTTGATGTTGACTTGGTTTAATGTGCGAGACAATGGAGGAAACTGAGGGATAAGTTCTGGAAATGGCTTGAGAGTAAGGGTCTAAAGGGAAACATGGAGACAAAGTGTGTGAGCGGCTCGGGTGGAGAGGAGGTGGTAGTGCGGATGAAGGTAGACCCATGTTGAAGAGAGTGACCCCAAGTTTGGCAAGAGATTTTATGTGCCGAAGATGCGAGAATGGAAGCTGTGATGGATGGGGTGGAACTGGAGGAAAAAGTTGTGTGAATGAGGTGGAGGTGAAGTCAGTGAAGGAGTTCAATACCAAGGGGACAAGGCTAGTGAGGGTGTGAGATGCGAAGGGTGGCATGTGACGCTAGGAGTGAGGTATGGATGGGTTGAAGTTTTAGGGAATGTGGGGAGCGGTTGGCAAGGGAAAAGATATCCTTTGAAGATTGCAAGGAATGGTTGTTATAAGAGGTTGCGTGAGATCAGTGATGCTGTAGGGAACGAGACATGGTTGGTTGTCTGACCGAAAATGAGGATGGGGATTCCGAGGAGGAGAGAGAGGATGAGAGCAATGATGAGAGCGATTGATGAGAGCGATGTGTGGTGTGAATTTGATGGATAGGAAGAAGACTGAGGACTTGATGCAGATGTTGAGTTTGGAAGAGGCAATGGACCGGTTGGCGAAGGCGAATAGCGTACGTTGGTATGGGCATGTGTTGAGAAAGGATGACGAGCATGTCTTAAGAAGGGCTTTTGAGTTCGAGGTAGGAGGTTTGAGGAGAAGGGAAAGTCCAAAGAAGACATGGAAGAAGCAAGTGGAGAAGGAGAGTAGGAGGGTTGGTTTGATGATGGATGATGCATTCAATCGGGTGAAATGGAAGGAAGGAGTAAGTGCGGTTCCTGCGAATGTGAGGTTAATCCGGCCACCCCTGTTGACGGGGACAAAAACCGGATTTAAAACTTGGTTTTACTTACTACTAGCTATCGTTGAGAAAAGCTTATTCCAGTTTTCTTTCATTTGATACCGATCATGCAGTTTGATGTTTATCAAATGCTTATATCACAGGTTCCCATAAGCTATTGTACTGGAATTTCTGTCCCTTTACGGACAGAAAAAAAAATGCGAATTGCTTAAAGATATGATCGAATTTGGGGATAAGTCGGGGGACGTAGCTGTGGATCACGAAATGCCCTTTGAAGCTTGGAAAATGTACATTTCAAAAATATCATTACCTCACGAAAAACAAAACAATATCAGTTAGAACCTTGTAATTCTCAGCTTGGGATAATTTACAATACTTTGGCTATAACTTCAACCAATAAACCTTGATTGCTCTAACAGAAAGTATTAAATCGTCACGAGGAAGGAAAATATATCTCATAATGTTTTAATGTCTCATAAGTCATAATGTTTTGTGTGTTCGTGTTGGATCATACTATCCAACATCTATTTCATCAGTAGGTGCTCCAAAATTTATAATTTTAGTAGGACCACCATCGTAACACTTATCTACATAAATGGGCTCCTTTATTTTTCGGCCCGCGTATTTTAACGCTGCAATATTTTGGTTTATATTTGTTTTGTAATTGTGTACCTTTTAGTTCTGCTTGATGATGTATTGGTGAGAAGCTTTTTATCCGCACTTTAAAAGTCAACGGATAATACTTTTTAACACTTCACTGTGATAGGAGGCGTTGCACAAGGAACACGCTAAAACATGTTCAAACAGTTGTAGTGTTAATGATTGTTAAGCGCTAATATTATCCAGAGTTTTTCGGAACTAGAGATAGGCATAGATGCCATGTGTTGCGTCTGGCCAGATGAAGGGGGCTGGCTGTACATTTATAGATGGTGTGGCGCCCCACGGGCGCCCATGGGGGGGGGGGAGCATGCTGGGTATAGACATGGAATCTAAAACAATTACTCCAAATCGCGTCCAATTTGGTACAATTTGGAGAGAAAAATTGTTTGGGTGACGTTTCCCGACCATCCGAATTGTTCCGAAGACGGTTCCGAAGACGAAGAAAAAACAAGTGCGATAACTCATGTGATCTAACATGTGATGCTCTAACATCATTTGTCCTCCCCCCTGATTTCGTCATCCCCCCCCCCCATGCTCATCGTGACGTCACGGGCCATTTAAATAAAACATTAAAATTCCTATTGTGGCTTAGAGTATCTTGTTTCGTATGTTTTTCAGGTTTTCCAACCCTGTTGAAACCATTCTAAGGCGGCGTCCATGCGAAAAATGTGGCTAATCATAGATTATCTGGGGCGTTAGGCCATTACATGCTATGTCATACGAAAACATTGAGAGTTCCGCCCAAAGCCTTAGTCGTGTGCTCACGCCACTTCGGTGGTTCCGGGGACATTGCGTCAAGAATAGGCGAAATCGGCATTACAGTTCAGTTTCAGTTATTATTGTCCATACAAAATCAGATTGCAATAAAATTGACATTATGGAGGGAGAAAGAGAACCAGTCAAAGCAGAGCTCGACCGTACTGGTCACCCTGGACATTACAGTGCAAGACAAGGCATGACATAAGACAAAGGACAATGGTTTGTAAAGTCCAAGACATAACAAGAACCAAAGGTTGCAAAACATTTAAGATAGCCTGACTGGTTATAAAGATTCATATATGCTGAATTGAAATTCAAGGTAAAAAAGTAATCAAAGAGAAATCAAATCAATGCAGCACAAAGGTATAATAGTTTAATAATTCAATAATAATGAAGTAGACAACAGTCTAATGACAAGCAGACAATAAATGATGTTTAAGTTCATTTTATAAAAAAAGTAAAAAAAACCATTTATAAAAAATTAATAATATCACATGGATGGTTGCCATAATAAGGGGACCATGCACACCGTAGCGTATTTCGGACTAATGTGAGTGTTTAAAAGTTAGCTAAACTGATACTCCCTTAGATCTACGGGGTTAGGAGATAATTATGAATTTGAAACTACCAGTAATAAAGTTAATTTGAAAATAAAGTGGAATAAATTGTTTTAAAAATATTGTACATAAAAATTGGCACTTGAAGTAGTTTGTGAGTATCCATAATAGCTAAAGAATTTAATTGACCAAACAAAGGAAGAGAGCGAAGCTACCAATAATGGGAGCCTAGTGATAATTAAACGAATTAATTTTTTGTTTATGAATTAGTCAGATTACATGTTTTGATTTACGCCAAATTAAATTGCAATATAAGGAAACATGAGGCATAACTAAACTGTTATATAATGAAAATAAAGTGTCAAGGGGTTTTAGGGGTTAGTAGAGAATGTTCAAACGGAATAAGGTACCAAGTTAGAAATACGAATAGTTTGAGGCTTCCCATGTTAAATGTTCATCTAAAATAAAACGAGGAAAACTTGGTATGAGAAATTTTGGGGAAATGACTAATATTGTCAATTTTAATATCAAAGTGAAGTGGATGATTTTGCGAGTTATGTGTCTGTTTTGAAACAGGATTTGTAGTTGTTTTGGTCAGTATTCAATGATATTTATTGGCTTAAGCCAAGAGACACAGCATGTTAAAGCTCCAGAAGATTTATGGAGATTAATTAGATCATGATGAAATTAGTTGAGAACAAATCAGGTTTGTATAATCGGCAAATAAATAAAAGTTAAAGAAGGAAATATTTAGAGGAATTATAAAAGACGATATCAGTGAGAGAGATAAGAAAATAAAAGAGCAGGTCCCAACAAAGTGATCCTTGAGGCAAACGCAGGTTTGTTATTAAGGTATGTGATGAGTCATGATTATTATAATTGACATATTGATATCGGTTGTAGATAAGAAGGAATTTCTGAACCACTCGAACCGGAAACACTGGTCGAACACCATAGTGCTTCGAGTTTGGAGAGAAGAATATCATACATTTAAACGTATCGAAGGGCTTTCGTGAAGGTCTCGAGAGGTCCAGAAATACTCCAAGTGTGTGTTTAGAATTATCAAGTTCGGATATAATTTTATTGTAAGTGTTAAGAATTGCCCTATAAGATGACCTACCAGGACGAAAACCAAATTGATTATCGTCAATAAGACTGAAGCGAGAACAGAAGTTATATAAACGTTTGTGTACAATACGTTCCAAAATTTTTGAAAACACAGGCATATCATATCATAAAACACATCATAGATATCTGGGCGTTTTAGGCCATTACCTGGTATTTCACTACGAAAACTATTGAGAGAGTTCCGCCAAAGCCTTAGTCGTGTGCTACGCCACCTACGGTGGTTCAGGGAACATTGCGTCCAGAATAAGCGAAATCGGCATTACAGATTTGTGATGCATTGTGGGAAGATTTTGTGAATTTTTAGGACTCCTGACCTTGACAAATCAAGATTATGGTTTTAATAATTAGAACTATTCCAGCAATATAGTCAATAAGAATTATGCAGTGAGTAAAACATGTTTTGTATTTTTAAATATCAAAACATATCTTAGAACTATTTTTCGAAATTACCAAAAGGCAATTTTCCTGAAATATTGACGGGGTGAAAGGTCAGGAGTCCTAAAAATATTACCGGAAGTTACAATGCCGATTTGGCTTATTCATTACTGAATAATCATTAACACTAACGCCTCTTTAAACGTATTTTAGTGTTGATCTTGTGCAATGTCTCCTATACATTTGCGTGTGAAATTTAAAAATTAACACGTTGAAATCTTAAAAGAAGTTATCTGTTGACTTTTACAGTGCACTTTAATCATGATTTTAACTTTACCGTTCCCTGAGAAGACAACGACGACGACAAAATATGCATGAGAACTAAAAGAAAAGTTAAATTTTACACAAATGTTTTTCCCTACTCAGGTTTGACCGACCTTGAACGTGCTGCGAACTACATGGTGACATTGGGGCAATTTTTCATGTTATGAAACGCCTTCCTAAAGTATTGACCCTTCTTTATAGTAATGAGTAATGACGTCGTAGTATTGACTACAGATATTTTTTACCATTTGAACGCAAGGGCGATACCCTAAAAGGTCGACTAACCTATCAAAATAGTGAAAAAGCTGTTCAATCACCTGGAGTATGATGTGATTTCCAGTTGCTTAAACTCATTACTGTAATCACGGAAATCACATGTCCTGGAACTTTTGACTTTAGGACTTCAAATTCCGTGGCAGTAATGTTTATTTGATACCTCTGCTTACTGTAATATTCCAAACTTTTACACACAGTACATGAGCTTTATTAATAGAGACATTTCGTGATCCCAGCCTCCTCACCCGACTTAGGTAATCATGTGTGCCTAATCTTATGTGCATAGTCGATTTTTTCTTTCTGCAAGACAGACGAAATTTGGTGTCCTATAGGACACTGCGATACAACATTTGCTAAGACTGAAACGCACCATCAGAATTAGCGAAACTTTTGAGAATACTTTTTTTTTTCTCGAAAATAGCTACCGATCGAAGAACTAAACAAAAGGGGTTAAATCATAAAAATGCACCTTTAAATAACACAATTGTTGTTTTCGTTGAGTAAAATACGAATACCGAATTATTTCTGGATATTTTGACGAGCGTTTTTACACTCTTCTTAAAAAGGACACCTATACAAATTATTATCAACATAGGCCTTGGTCGGAGTTTTAAAATTCTGATTCAGCACCCTTCAAACTATAGAAAAACATCTTCAAACCTTATTCCCTTAACTTTCTGGAATAGGATTCTCGTTTATAACCCTACTAAGTGTTCGCGGCAGTATATGGTTGATTTTTATGAAAACAGCGCATTTGGAGATAACACATACACCACAAAATATTGTCTCAAAATTGTATGTTTTATGTTGTAAGCGTTTAAGTATTCGATACTTATCACGGTAAAAATACTGTTGCCAACAACATTTCTCATACGTATCTGCAGAGTATACACACAAACACAAACACAAAAACAGGGTTTATTACGTTATTCAATTTTAAAG
>JAMKCH010013911.1:0-50405 GCA_023653785.1 Ophioderma brevispina | reverse complement strand
TGCTTTCAATTTTCGATATACTGATTTCTAAAAATGTTCTGAATATCTTTGGTAATTTTGGCCATGTTAATACTGTACTTAAACTTATATAGAGGACACTACTTAACTTTATTGACCTTATTCCCATGGCGATTGGCTAAGAATCCCGGCAAGAATCCCAAGAATGTTGACATCGTCTTCGCTTTAAAATGAAATCACGAAATGTTGACCAAAAATGAAAGTTGGAGTTTTATTTGTGTATGAATAACGGTGCAAATGTACACTGCCACGAAGGGTTTACCACACTTGAATGAGCGTTGGCCGCTGTCTTCTGCTTGTTTCACACAATTACACCATGCCTGGCAAACCAACAAAATGAATAAAAAATAGGTACGTGTATCAATACAGAGCGCAAACAAAGATTATCTAGACCAAGATAGGACACTCCGTCAATTTTGGTGTAAAGGAAGTGGATATTCATGGGGAAGGGCGCTCCTGTTGTCAGGTAGGTAAAATACGAAAACATCTCGTATAGCATACGTGCAGAAGCAATGGCGAGTAGATCGAAAGTCTAGTGTTCAGCTTGTAATTACTCAAATAACAACCAAAAAAATCACCAAATCTTCATTTCTTTCGATTACCTAAAGACAAATAGAGATAAGAAAAATGTAATATTACTTAATTTGCTTGAAGGCGAGTGAACAGTGTTAGTGTAGACTCGCCGATGCGATGCACTGTATATGTACCGTATCTCAACGATTGTCCAAACATCAATATTCTAGACTCATTGACACATTTTAGGTGATGGTAGGCCAACCGAAAGTAAGAATAAGAGTTCATTTTTCCATAAAATATGAAGAACAAATTGAACATGCGAGTGAGGTGATGATTGATTGAATATGTTTGGTCGTGTCTTGTGCAATATGCATTGCATTGCATGAAGCAAAACGGAAATCAGAAAGCTCTAGTATTTTTTTTAAATTGAGGAAACCTTGTTGTTCAATGGGGGGGGGGGGTAATTTGTGAGCTGAGAATTAAAATGTTCTAACTGACATTTGGTCATTTTGAGATATATGGACGTTTTAAGTTCACAAAAAATATAAATTTTACTGGAAGTGGAATCTTTAAACAGATTTACATTTGAAAACCTAAACAATTTTAATATCATTTTAAGCATGGCAAATGTAAATTTCAAAAATATTAGGCATATTATCTCACAACAACCTGAAATGTCAGTTTGAACCTTGTAATTTTCAGTTCACGAATTTATTACTTAAGTGCCCCTTAAGGATGCACCATTTGTTTTTTTGAAGTCACGCACCCCCCCCCCCAAAAAAAACTTGATACAACTCCCTGTTCAAGCCTATTTTAAATGTCATGTTAAAATATATTTTCAAAATAAGGTGTATCGGCTAAAAAAAATTCACCTACATATATATTTGGCCACTTTACACTAAAACTGGACAAGCACTAAAATATTAAACTCCTCAAAAAAGTTTGGAAACTTTTTGTTGAGTTATCTCATTTATTTGAAGGTTGTTTTCACAGTATTTAGTATTAAATTAGATTTTCCTAAGTTTACAGCGACAACTCATTTTTAACAACCGCGTAATGCATGGTTGAGTAACTCTCTTTGCAAGACAAGGAGTTTTCCAACAAAATGTGCCAAATTGGCCATTATTTGTCTCCAATATAGAACAATCAGTTCCATATCAGTTGCATTATTTTGGCACATTTTGTTTGAAAACTGCTTGTAATAAAAGGAGAGGTACTCAGCCATGGAATAAGTGATTGCTACAAATGAGGTTTTATTGTAAAGAGAAAAGAATGACCTTTTCACTGATATTCGGCACTATGAAAATAACCTTCAAATAAAGTGAGATGTAACTCAACAAAAAAGTTTCCAAATTTGTTTTGAGGAGTTTAGTATGATCCCAGCTAGGGTTTATGATTACAATTCAAGTAAGTTTTTAATTTAAAATGTTGAAAAATAAAATTTCAGCTAATTTTTGATCCAGATAAATTGATATCATTGGCAAGAGTAGATTCATAGCTGCCACATGGTACCCAATTCATGTAGATCCAACTAGTGCTTTGTTAAAAAAAGAGGAAAAAAAGAATGGAGGCAATCAAAAGTTCTGGGTCAAATGTACAATGACATCGTCACTCGCATCACAAATAATACTGTCTTATTTCACATTTTTTCACATGTTTTTGCGAAATTACGCCAAATTACTTCTTTAGTTCTTGCCACCCAAAGTTTCAAAATGTGAGGATGCCTAATTAAATAGTTTATAATTATAGATTTTTGTCATTTTCCTCAAAATCATCATATCCGTATTTCACACACTGTCGAACTTAAAAATCGCAATTCATTTACACGTGTTTGATATAGGGTTGTATTTCAGTTGCCGATCCCAAAATAAACGATTTCACATACAGACCTATTTTGACGTGTTTCCATCGTTCTTCGTAAACAAGCTTTTCAATAGTGATCTATTTCACGTACATTGAAAAATAACGGTGTAATATGCCTCGTATTTTGCAATATACATTATTTGTGATTTCACATACAGACATAACTTTGTAGCCTAATTAAGATAATATAATTGTAGTTTTAAGTTGGATTTATGGTTTATATTGGACTTTAAAGGTGCAACGAGAGATGTCACATAACAGGTGTCCCTAAAAAATCGCAAGTACTGATTTTTGCCATGATGTAAAGCTTTCCATAAAAAATATCCCCATTTGAAAGGGTTAAGCGGGAAATATTTCTTTGGTACAAAAATTGTGAAATTTCTAATTTCGTATAGGAGCAAATACAAATCAGCATATGTTTTATATTGAAATATAAGCAAATCAAAATCACCATTTTTCTCTCTTTTAAGACATTTCTGTAGCCAAATTAAAGGTAAGAAATCTATTGAGTGTCTAATCTATATGAATCACTATTATGACACAATATTTGAGGGCCTCAAAAATCTCTCGTTGCACCTTTAAAATGTTTTCTTCTAAACAGTAAAGTCTAGATGTTTCTTTCATGCTTCGTTTTAACCGTATAGACTTGAGATGTCGCGGTAGATTTTGAATTGCGATTTTCTCGGAAAACGTGTTGTGTAAATACGACAGTTATTGATGTGGGCGACGACATGTATGTGCTGCACTTCGTTCGTTTGGTGATGATGATAAAAGTAGAAAACTACCCAAGTAAGGATCTAGCTTTTCAACAAATATTTTAAATGTTGTTATAGCAAACCTATTTTTTCATTCATTTCCACTCTGTCTTCCATTTAAATGCAAGATGTGCTTCAAAATTTAGACTCCCTGTTATCATTCGTATAGTTTTTGCAGCGTCAGCCGCCGTCGTCTGCTTTCGATCGAAAAAACTGAGTTTATCGATAACTGAGTTTATTCCCAATCGAAAAAAAACTGGTTTTTTCCAAATCGAAAAAATGAGTTTATCGATAAACTCGTTTTTTTCAACTGATAAACTGAGTTTTTATCGAAAAACCAAGTTTTTTTTCGCTTGATAAATTGAGTTTATCGATAACCCAGTTTTTCGATTGATAAACTGAGTTTATCGATAAACTCAGTTTTTCGATCGAAAAACTAGGTTTTTTCGATAAACTGAGTTTATCGATAAACTCAGTTTTTCGATCGAAAAACTAGGTTTTTCGATAACTGAGTTTATCGATAACTCAGTTTTTCGATCGAAAAACTAGGTTTTTTCGATAAACTGAGTTTATCAGATTTATTACACAAATAGCTTGCCATAAACGTTTTCATTATGAAACTAGAGCGATTTTGTATTATGTTCGTTTCTAAGATGGTCTAATTTCATTTTTGATAATTTGATTATTTGGTTATCCATCCAGAGGATGGTATGTGATGAAATTTATTTCCTGAAAAGCCGTGGACTTTGAAGTTCAGAAACTCCTTCCATGACCATGTAGAGCCTTGCTACATTTTGTTATGTAATTAGCCAACACACTGTCACTGCAAATGTCACACACTGTAAATCAATACATTTTTGAATCCTATGAGACAATACAAACAACTTGACACAAGTTTCAACAAAATCTGAGCATGGGTAAATTTTACCCCAGAATAACCTTGAACCATTATGAGGCTATAGATAATAGCGCTTTAACTAAAGGTTGGAATCTAAGCAAATATCCTCCTCCTCCTCCTCCTCCACATCCACATCCACATCCATAGTCAGCCAACTGCTTGGTGATATCGTCCCTCCATCTCAGCTTCTGCCTTCCTTGATGTCGAGAACCTAGCCATGGTCTCCATTCATTGATGCGTTTAGTCCACCTGTTGTCCCATGTTCTTGCCATGTGTCCAGCCCAACTCCATTTCTTTTCTCTGATAGTATTATCATCATCATCATCATCATCATCATCATCTCTGGCCCCCATAAAATGGGTTCCTATGGGACTAATTAAAATATTCTAGTTCAGTGTGGAGCCCAATTTATATGCTCTAATTTGCTTTTTTTACCATCTCCATAGGGTAAATCGTTTTTGAGAAATCAGGGTGCAAGCGATGTCATATCTTAAAATTCACTTTTGAAATATCGGCAATTTAGTCTAGAAACACTGTGTTTGTATATTTTGGAAATGCTATTTTACTTTCCTGATGATTTAGAAATTAAGAACTTGAATTTTCACAAATAATGGTGAAAATTAGAGATCAATAGCTAAATTACTTCTTGAGATATATATTTTTAAAGTGGAAAATATTAAATATCGCAGCTTGAGAAAACAATAAAATACATAAGAAATTAGTAATTTTGACTCACGAAGCCACCTTTTTGGCCATAACTTTAGAACGGACGCTCCGATTGTTGTCAAACAAAAAGCAATAAAAAGGTAATATTTCCCTAAATTTAAATTTAAAGTTGTTATTTTTAGCCCCCTTTGAGGGTCTTTCCCCTTTAAGACAGAGTGGTGCATCTTGCTCTTCATAATGCTGCTAAGGTTTCCATAAGCATGCCAGCCAGCCCTGGTTCTTCTTTTGATTTCATCCATCTGGCCATGGTCCATCCTAATTTGTTGTCCAAGGTAGATGATGTTGTCAACCTTATCAATTTCAGTTGAGCCTATTTGTATCTTCTGCTCCCTGCTGAAAGCATTGAACATGACCATGGTCTTCTTCATGTTTATTGTAAGACCAACTTTGTTACTTTCTGCATTGAGGTCATTGATCATTTCTTCCAGATCTTGGCCATCTTCAGCAACAAGGATGATGTCGTCTGCAAAACGCAAGTGGTTTAGTTTTTCACCATCATGTCCAGTCCATTGGTGTCCCAATTCACTTTCCGCATGATCTCCTCCAATGCTGCAGTAAATAACTTTGGCGATATCGTATCTCCCTGCCTAACCCCCCTTTTGATTTGGAACTTGTCACTATCTTTATGCAGTTGGATAGAAGAAGTGGCTTTCTTGTAGACTGCATTGATAACTTGGATGTATCTTGGGTGGATGCGCTGATGTTGTAGTGCTGTGATGACTGCTTGAATTTCGATGCTGTCAAATGCTTTATCATAATCTATAAAGGCAAGGCAAAGTGGTAATCTATATTCATTGGTCTTCTCTATTAGCTGGTTGAGTGTGTGGAGATGATCAATGGTTGAGAATATCTCTTTAACATATGTCAACCTCCAGCGTGAGTCAATGACATAGGTAAAAACATTGGCAAAAATATATCAACATTTGCCTTATGACACTTTTTTCATTGACCCACCTTAAATTAAAAATTACCGTAGCAAGAAAGCAAAATGGAGTTAGGCGCTCAAAATTTCAGAAATTTCGTTTCTCAATAAGGTCTACCACTATGCCAAAAATTAAGGAAATCTACAGGCAATGTGGTCACCTCTTGTTGAGTTTCCATGCAATTACTTAATAATTCACGTTTCCCGAAACGTTCTGGTTCACAGGAGTGCTGTTTGCGTCTGGGGAATCCTGGAAAGAACAACGACGATTTACACTGAGTACCTTTAGAGACTTTGGTGTCGGAAAAAGGAGTTTTGAGGAACAGATATCAATGGAGACAAAAGCACTGGTAAACGAATTTTCAGTTCAGCAACACAAGCCATTTGATCCACGTTTACTCATTGGTAATGCTGTGGCAAATGTCATATGTTCAGATATTTTCGGTAAACGCTATGAATACTCTGATGACGATTTTCACAGACTTCTTTTCATCCTCAACCAAAACGTCAAACTGGCTGGAGCCGGAAAGCGCCACCCCCTTTTTCCTATAGTAAGATCTACAGATTCAACAACACGCAAACTTCGTCAACAGAATATGATGGAACTTCTTCAATTTGTCCGCAAGATTATCGGTGAACACGTCCAAGTTTTCGATCATCAAATTCCAATGACTTCATTGATGTTTTTCTGAAAGAAAACTGTATGGAACAAATCAAAAATAACAAACGGTATCTGAATAAAGAGACACTGCAATCAACGATTTTCAACCTATTTGCTGCCGGATCAGAAACTACTTCCACTACCCTTACATGGGGTCTACTCTATATGATAGCGTATCCTGATATTCAAAATTCTATCCACAGAGAGATTGATGAAATCGTTGGTCGTAATCGTCTCCCTCAGCTGTCAGATATACCAAACATGCCTTACACAGAGGCTACTCTTTTGGAAATCCAACGCATCGCTACAATTGTTCCGCTTGTTCCGCACAGTGCAACCGAAGATACTACTCTCTGCGGATTCCACATACCGAAGGGAGCGCTCCTTGTTGCTATATGGGCCGTTCACAATGATCCAGACGTTTGGAAAGAGCCATCGAAATTCAATCCAATCCGTTTTCTAGACCAATCTGGAAATGTTATGCACCCACCAGACTTGATCCCCTTTTCAATAGGTATGTTATTGTATAGTAAATCATTAAATAGTATCATTTTTATCATTGAATTCCTAATAATCATTATTATGCATCAGACGCGTCCGTGTGGTGCACACCACTGCACAATACACGCAAATAACGGGCATTCGGTCAAATAAATGCTGTACTTTTATTTGTTTTGAAGATACTGTAAAATTGTTTTTTCAGGTCAGCTTCATCTTGGATAATAATATTATCAACATAACTGTTCTAAGATATCAAATTTTGAAAATTGGGGGCGCTCTTCCAAAAATGTGCTATTATTGCTTTAAGAGTCCACGAGTTTAAAGAGGCGTTGCAGTTCAACGATGATATGTCCTCACAGCGAAGACTTCAAATTGACAGTATGCAAAGTCACACTTATATATCCTCAGTTATTATTCCATTGGAATCTTCATAGTCCTGAAGGTAACTTTTGTCCAGCAGTTTAAGACGACAAGGTTGAATAAATCCCTCGTCGATACTAATATTCCACAGTAACAAAATCCAGGTATTATACCACCATCAGTGTGCCGCTAATGTCCTCATTTAGGACCACAAACTGGAATCTTTTATTGATTCCAAAACTGAAGCTATTTTGGATTAAAAGACGACAGCAGACAGTTCAGCTACCAAGCTCCGGTGCCATCCAAAAATATTATAAATCCCGGCACTATGTAAGCACAAATCTACCATTATTGTAGATTAAAACTAGCTATAACTATACTGTATAGCTCCTGGTTACAACTGCTCCTCTGAGTCCTTCCAATGACAAGTATTTAACTACTCACAGCTAGATTCCCCTTTCCTAATACCTAAAATAGGTATTACAACATTATCATGCATAAACATAACCTAGCACTGTCAAATCAGATTTCACATACATTACATCATCTGCATTGCATCACCTCACAATTATAACTTCATGGGGAATTACCTATTTTGCAATATGTTTTAATCTCAATGCATAAACAAGTTGACTCAGTTTCTAAGTTTAGCATTCGGGGAATCCCACTCATCTCTTGCTTGATGTAAATAACAGGTGCAGTTTGCACAAACAACACTGGGGGAATTCCCCTTTCTCTTTTTTATGGTAAACAAAGTACTTTTCCCGTGAGAAATCTCTTCTCAAATAAAAGTGAGAAAATAATATTTTTAATCACAAAATTTGAGGGTAATATTACAATAGTCTTATGGAATAAAGCTCATACAGGCTACTGCTTATTATGGCACTTTGTCGATCATGAACGTTGCCGGTTACTATGAGGTTGTTTTGTAGGTAGACGTTTCATATAGACGTCCCAAGGATGCAAATGAGGTATTGCCATTGATTCCGTCAAGTGTCACTGCACAACATCATACAGAGTATGACGGAATCAACTGTATAGTGGAGGGGCCTATGTTCTCCAGTGAATTTATGAAGTTCATGTTAATTGTTGGCAACCACTATAAATGTATTCTACTGGGTCGGACTATTCAGAAAAACGATTGACCTTTAGTGGCCTTGATACGAGGTCAAAGGTCAAAGCGGTCATGCATCGTCCAATGTATATCGACCTTGGTACCAAAATGTGGCAAATTTCACATGGAATATTGTATATGATATTTATTTTGTTACTTGAGCTTTTGTTTTCTTGTTATATGCAAATAAGCTAATTAGAGACAATAATATGCATAAATTTGCCGTTATTCAGACTCCAGTTCTGTCCAAGCAAGAGTTAGGCCTCAATTTCTGGCACAATGTATAGTGAACGCTACACAACTCCATTATACCTATTGATGCCCATGGCTAAGTAAACCAAGTTGTTTTATGAAAATGTCCAAGAGAAAATGGTTGATGTAGTCTATACCAAATCCATGGAATGAATCGTTGTTATAACCGTGAAACAACCACGATTTGCACTACAGAGACAAAAGTTAGTATACTAGTTCAGTCTCAGTCACGTGTGATGTTTTAATTACTCTTTCCATTCAGAGCCCGGGGGAGGGGGTCACTGGTCATTAATAAGGGGATATCATGCGCGACCGAACTGGAAAAGAGGCTGTTCTTTTCACACTTGAACCGGGACTTTAACTTACCCTCACCCCCCCCCCCGGAGTATAGCCTACAAAGAAACAAATTTTTACTTGCTTAAGGGTAGGATTTTACACTTACCAAACTTGTTTTGGGGTGCTCTTTAGACTGATAAATTACTTGTATTTACAGTACCTTTGTAAGCTCCTTGTTTAGAGGGTGCCCGACTTTGAAAATGTGGACTGTTTTGTAAAAGCAGACTAACCCCCTAAAATGGTCCTTTTTTATCATCGCATCACTAAAAAGTGAACTTTATTGTCAAATTTCTCTACACTTTGGAACATCTTATGGACAAAATCAACAAAAAGTGGACCTTTTGCCCCTTTTGTGGGATTTGTGTGTGTATTTGTGTGGGGTGTGATGGCAACCTGCTGCTGATCTATGGATATTCTCCATCTGCATACTGCCGGTGCCCACGTTCATGAACGAAACTCAAAAGCTTAGTGTATGATTTTGAATTAGGTTCTGTAACAAGTAGATCATCACTTTGGGACTATTGGCATACTGCACAGAGTTTTAAAATTGGTTCCCCGTCTTGGTCTTTTGGCAACAAAAAAACTGTATGGTCTTTAAAATGACATATTCCAGCTAAAATACAAACAGTGCACAATTCTGGACACAAAATTTCAGCAATATAGATGCGCTATATACTTAGAGAGCGTATGCAATACAACATCATACATCTATGAATGAACCCATCAATCTTAACATTTTCTCCAAGAGGTGTGTGACAGGATTTCCCAGGATAATGTGATGATAATTTGGCAATGAACCATTATAACACATGATAATTGTGGAATCGATCAAGGGCCCTCAGCAAGTGGATGTTTGTCATCCAGTATGGCATGCCAAAGTGCTTATATTATCTGGACTTAATTATTGCATGAACACTCTATACACTAAGACTAGTTATGTTAAAGAAAAAAACTAAATCGAGATAACAGTGTTGTTTAGAACACTTTAAGATTATGTGAACGTATTGGTTGAACAAGAATATAACATCTATGAATCTTAGCTATAAGTGACAGCAGTAACAATGTTTTCATGTTCTGGCACATTTGTATGGAGAAAATTGCATTTTTTTCGGGAACACTTTTACTATCTGTGTACCACAATTCAGTTTATTTAACCATGGGCATTAATAGCAGCTATGATGGTGGTTGGGTAGGGATGACTCTAACATGATCTTGCTTTAGACTGTATATAGACTATCCAGGGTCTATGGTTAAAAAGGATAGCGCATCATACAAATGAAGAGAATCACAATTTTGTCTTGCACATTTTTACAAACTATGTAACACAATTTTCATTTCAGGTCGGAGAATGTGTTTGGGTGAGAATCTGGCAAAGATGGAGCTGGTCCTATTTTTCACTCATCTGTTGCACCAATTTGCGTTCACGAAGCCCGAAGATTCCTTAGAGATTTCATTCGAAGGGATTCTAGGTGTCACTTACGCACCTAAGCCATTCAAAATCACAGCAACTCCTAGAGATTAGTAGACAATTTTGACAGACCATTCATGAATACAATGGTCGTCTGGAGGTATATTTCACTTGCTAGTATATAAACATACCACTACTTCTTTCTAAACATTGCTGGGGAATTCCATAACAGCCGGCAAGTTGCAAATAGAGGACCGTGGATGTTTCCCCATATAGGGATCTCCTCAGAAGTTACAAACAAAAATAATATTATATTTAATCACGATAATCAGAATATTACACTCTCTAAATGTAAACGAGTGAAAATTTCACTCCCAAAAGAGTGTTTGTACTTAAAAAGAGCCGAATTCCCACTCAAAAAGATTGAACATCATTCACAAAAGAGTGGATTTCCACTCGTTTTCGTGTTGTCCTTCGTTTCACTCCTCACAAGTGTTGTCCTTCACTTAACTCCTCAAATGAGTGGGAATCCCCTCTTTTTGGAGTGATTTTTCCGCTTGTTCCGCACAGTGCAACCGAAGATACTACTCTCTGCGGATTCCACATACCGAAGGGAGCCGCGCCTTGTTGCAACATATGGGCCGTTCACAATATCCCGACGTTTGGAAGAGCCATCGAATTCAATCCAAGCGTTTTCTAAGACATCTGGAAATGTTATGCACCCACCAGACTTGATCCCCTTTTCAATAGGTAGGTTTTGTACAGTAAATCATTAAATAGTAATCATTTTTTATCATTGAATTCATAATACTCATTATTATCATCCGACGCGTTCGTGTGGTGCACACCATGCACATCCGCAAATACGGGCATTCGGTCAAATAAATGCTGTTAACTTTTATTTTTTTTTGACGATATGTAAAATTATTTTTTCAGTCAGAACTTCATCTGGATAATCTAATTTAATCAACAAACTGTTTCTAAGATATCAAATTTTGAAAATTGGGGGCTCTCTTCAAAAAATGTGCTAATTATTGCTTTAGAGTCCACGAGTTTAAAGAGGCGTTGCAGTTCATCGATATGTCCTCACCATACGCCACAGCCAAGACTTCAAAATGATAGTATGCAAAAGTCACACTTATATATCCCGTTATTATTCCCTTGGAATCTTTCCAGTCCTGAAGGTACCTTTTGTCCAGTTTAAGTTCATGACGACAAGGTTGAATAAATCCCTCGTCGATACTAATATTCCACAAAAACAAAATCCATGTATTGATACCACCCTCAGTCTGCCGCTAATTCCTCATTAGACCACAAACTGGAATCTTTTATTGATTCCAAAACTGAAGCTCCTCTGGCTTAAAAGACGACAGAGACCGTTCAGCTACCAGCTCGGTGCCATCCAAATATAATCCCGCACTATGTAAGCACAAAGATCTGACGCATTATTGTAATACAACTAGCTATAACTATAACGTATAGCCTCCTGGTTAAACTGCTTCTCTGAGTCCCTTCTTCCATGAGAAGTATTTTTAACTACTCACAGCTAGAGTCCCCTTTCTAAACCTAAAATAGTATTACAACATTATCATGCATAAACATAAACCTAGCAAGCCGTCAAATCAGATTTCCCATAAATTACATCATCTGCATTGCATCAGTCACTCACAATTATAACTTCATGGGGAATTCCTATTTTTGCAATATGTTTTAATCTCAATGCCTACACAATTGAGACTCAGTTTCTAAGTTTAGCATTCCGGGTAATCCCACTCACGCTTGCTTGAAATGTAAATAACATTGCAGTTTTTGCACAAACAACACTAGGGGAATTCCCCACTTTCCATCTTTTTTTAATGGTAAAACAAAATACTTTTCCCCCGTGAGAAATCTCTTCTCAAATAAAAGTGAGAAAAAAATTTTTTAATCACAAAATTTGAGGGGTAATATTACCATAGTCCTGATGGGAAATAAAGCTCCCTACAGGGCTCCTGCTTATTATGGCACTTTGTCGATCATGAACTTGCCGGTACTATGAGGTTGCTTGAGCTAGAAGACGTTTCATATAGATATCCCAAGGATGCAATGAGGTATTGCCATTGATTCCGTCAAGTGTCCTGCACAACATCAGACCGAGCCTACGGAATCAACGGTATATGGAGGCCTATGTTTACCAGTGAATTTATGAAGTGTCCATGTTAATTGTTGGCACCCACTATAATGTATTTCTTCTACTGGGTCGGACTATTCAGAAAAACGATTGACTTTTGGCCTTGAACGAGGTCAAAGGTCAAAGCGGGGTCATGGCCCTCGTCAATGTATATCATACCTTGTACCAAAACAGTGGCAAATTTCACATGGCTTTTGTAATATGATATTTATTTTTTCTACTTGAGATTTTGGTTTTTATTGTTATATTCAAATAAGGTCTCATTAGAGACAATAAGAATGCTAACTTTGCCGTTATTTCAGACTCCAGTTCTGTCAAAGCAAGAGTTAGGGTCCTCAATTTCTGGCACAATTTTGTGGGAAAAAACGCACCAACTCCATTATACACTATGTATGCCCCTGGCTAAGTAAACCAGTTTTGTTTTATGAAAATGTCCAAGAGAAAATGGTTGATGTAGTCTATACCAAAAGCCATGAATGAAATCGTTGTTATAACCGTGAACAACCACGGGATTTGCACTACAGAGACAAAAGTTAGTATACCAGTTCATCTCAGTCACGTGTGATGTTTTAATTCTCTTTCCATTCAGAGACCCGCGGGAGGGGGTCCTGGTCATAATAGGGGATATCATGCCGCGAACCGAACGGAACAAAGGCGTTCTTTTCACACTTGAAACCGGATTTAACTTACACTCACCCCCCCGTAGTATCAGCCTCCAAATAACAAATTTTACCAACTTGCTTAAGGGTAGGATTTTACACTTACCAAAACGTGTTTGGGTGCTCTTTAGACTAGGATAAAATTACTTGTCTTTTACAGTACCGTTTGTACGCTCCTTGTTTAGAGGTGTGCCCGACTTGAAATGGTTGGACTGTTTTGTCACAGCAGCCACTACCCCCCAACCCCTCATGTCTCTTTTTTTATCATCGCATCACTAAAAAGGACTTTATTGTAAAATTTCGTCTACCCTTTTGGAACATCTCTTATGGACAAAATCACAAAAAGTGGACCTTTTGCCCCTTTTGTGGGATTTGTGTGTTTGTTTGTGTGGGTGTGAGGGCAACCTCTGCTGATCTCAATGGATAATTCTCATCCTGCATCCTGCCGGTGCCCACGTTCATGAACAAACATAAAAGCTTAGTGTTGAGTTTTGAATTAAGGTTTCTGTCTCACGTTAGATCATCACTTTGGGACATTGTCATACTGCCGAGTTGTAAAATTGGTTCCCGTCCGTTGGTCTTTTTGGCAACAAAACACCTGTATGGTCTTTAAAATGACATATTCCAGCTAAATACAAACCTGGGACATTCTGGACACCAATATGAACATTTCAGTTCAGCAATAAAGATGTGCTATCATACTTAGAGAGCGTATGCATAAACATCATACATCTATGCATGAACCCTCACTCTTAACAGTTGTCCTCCAATAGTGTGGTGAACAGGATTTCCCCGGATAATGTGAATGATAATTTGCAATGACCATTATAACCAGATATGTGGAATCGATCCAGGGCCCTCAGCAAGTGGATGTTTGTCATCCAGTATGGCATGCCAAGAGTTTATTACGTCGGACTTAATTATTGCATATACCTCTATAAATACACTAGACTAGTTAGGTTAAAGAAAAAACTAAATCGAGATAAAGTGTTGTTAGAACACTTTAAGATTATGTGAACGTATTGGTTGAAACAGAATATAACAGCTTGCACTTAGCAAAGTGACATGCAGTAAACAATGTTTTTCATGTTCCTGCACATTTGTATGGAGAAAATTGCATTTTTTCGGGAACACTTTGTGACTTCTGTGTACCCACAATTCAGTTACTTAAACCATGGGCATTAATGCACTATGATGGTGGTTTGGTAGGGAATGACCTCGACATGATCTTCCTTTAGACTGTATATAGAACTACCATGGTCTATGGTTAAAAAGGATAACGCAATCATACAATGAAGAGAATCACATTTTTTGTCTTGCACATTTTACAACTATAACACATTTCATTTCAGGTCGGAGAATGTGTTTGGGTGAGAATCGGCAAAGATGGAGCCGTGTTCTATTTTTCACTCATCTGTTTGCACCAATTTGCGTTCACGAGCCCGACGATTTCCTTAGAGTATTTCATTCAAGGAATTTTAGGTATCACTTACGCACCTAAGCCATTCAAAATCACAGCAACTCCTAAGATTAGTATACAATTTTTGACAGACCATTCATGATACAATGGTCGTCTGAGGTATAATATTTCACTTGCTAGTATACAGGGGAGTCAAAAGATTTTACACTCGTTTTGTGGTTTGAATTTTTCTAACCGCAGTGCCAGATCTATCGAGATATTGACTATCACAATAGAAAACATGATTATACCGCCTACTAGAGAAATTTTTATTTTGATTTTTGAACATTGCATTTCGAAGTTAATGTTAAACTTAAATATGGTACCCATTTTTCACTCTTTCCAGGAACACTTGTTGTGAATCTGGCCAAAGATACATTGATGAGTCTACATAAGTACATCGTGACATTCTTTGCTTGCTTTGATACCTTAGTGTAAACCTTCATTCAAGAAATGTCAAACTATTTCCAATATTCTGAAATCACTAACAAATAATGGAATCTTACAATCAAAACATGAATCATATTTCAATGAATGTTTCGAATTGTTCACGATAATCTTTTCGCAGAAACTTGATGCAATTATGTAGACAGCAATGTAATACAGCCGGTTTGGACCCACATTTTTCCGTTCCCCCGAACGCTTTCATCTGATTGGACGGGGAACTTTAGATCAATATTTGAACATTAGACCTATTCAATGCCCATCGTCCCTGTCCCTTGCATCCAATCCTTTCCTCTCTCTCCCCTTCCACTCTCTTTTTTTACTCTTTTTCCTTCTGCTTTTTTTCTTTTCCCATTTCCCCCGTTTTACCGGTAGCTAAGATTACTTTCGGTGTCCGCCCATGAGGGGCAATGTTGGTCCCCATTCCCCTGCCACGCTAACGTCATTACGATGGTTAAAAATATTATAAACAACCGTGGGTATGGATATTAATGGTTACTTTAGAACAAACAAATGTTATTAAGCATTAAGATAACAGCAACTCAATGCTTTGCTGCTGTGGAACTGAAGAATTGTACAACCATGGTCAATGTGGTTTTTGGCTTACTTTCCGTTAATTTACCGTATCTACAATATGGAACAGTAAACTTTCGATTTGTTTACCAATGACAGTGGAGATAATGAGCTATGTTTTTTGCATAAAAACAATTTCCAAACTTGGTGAAATATTTTTAATTATTTTTCTGAACCGAGTGTAAATCTTTTTGACTCACCCGTATAACCTACCACTACTGTCTTTCTGAACATTTGCTGGGGCCTTCCATAACAGCCGCCAAGTTGCAAATAGAGGACCGTGGATGTTTCCCCTTTCCCCATATGGGATCTCCTCAGAAGTTAACAAACACAAATAATATTATATTTAATCATGACGATAATCAGAATATTACCCACTCTAAGTAAACAGTGAAATTTCACTCCCCAAAAAGTGTTTGTACATAAAAAGACGATTCCCCACTCAAAAAGAGTGAAAACAATCACTCCAACAATAGTGGATTTCCACTCGGTTTTATGTAGTCCTTCGTTTCACTCCTCACAAAGTGTCGCGTCCCTTCTGCAATTTAACTCCTCACTAGTGGGAATCCACTCTTTTTGGGGTGATTTTTTCTCTTTTTGAGTGAAAATTCACTCATTTTTAAAGTACAACCACTCATTTTGGAGTGGTTTTAACAAGAGTTCACTGCTTTTGGGGAGTGAAATCACTCTTTTTTTAATACAAACCCATCATTTTGGAGTGGTTTACAGAGTTTCACTCTTTTGGGGAGTGAAATTTTCTCTCGTTACTTTAGAGAGTAACAACGATCGTATTAGTTTATAAAACTGGGAAAAAAACTTTAATGTTGCTCAGGAAGCACGGTAAGCAGCATCAATCTAGCTAAATCATTGCCTTGTTAACCCTTGTGATCTGCTTTTTGTACCTCTCTGCTTGTTTATGTAAACATTTTCTCTGATGTAATGAGTACACGAGTAAGACGCTAAAACAAGAGTTAGTCTTCACATCTAAGCCACCAAGGCAGTCATGGCTTCAAAGCGATTAATTCGGCATCTAATCAAAAACCACATAGATTATCGTTAAGCAAAATTCCAGGTGATGTTGAGAAGAATAAGGTATTCATATTGGCCTTAACTACAAAGCAATGCCTATTCTTCCGAGGTCCAAAGTTGCAAACAGGAGTAGAACAACTGAGAAACCAGACATTAAGACGATTCGCGATCAGATAATATGGAACAATCCAGCCAGCTATGAGCACCAACATTAGAATTTGTTTGGGTTCCACTAATAAAGATAGGACACTAACAAACTATCAAACGAATCGCGTCGAACAAGCTTAACATCTCATTACCACCATACCACGATATGATAGATCTCACAAATTGTTCGAGTTGAAGATGACAACGGGCTCATTAAATCGTCAAATTTTGGCCCGACATGGAGGTGAAAACCAAATTAAGAAGCCAGACGCCTTTTTAAAGGTACTGGAATTGTTATTCGTGAAGACCCAAGCTTCAAAATAATATACTTCTGAACTAACCAAGGAAACGAGAACATAGCTAGTGCTTGGTCGTGGGATTGTTAAAGTAACTTACTCGAAAAAAATGGTACTGACAGAATCGCGTCATTCGCGATCCAAGTGACATTGCCATTATCATTAACCTAGTAAAGTGGCATTATTTTACCCCTAGTAAACTCTTATTTTACTCCTACATACTCCATACGGTGGTTCTATAGCTCATAGTTAATGGGTATGTGTGGTTGAATTTGACTGTATTCATTTAATAACTAAGATAACAATGCTTCATCGTACAAGATCACGGACTAGCCTACTGCTGCCTGGATGGACGTGTGTTTTAGTGGCGACACATTGTTTATATTTTTATGTAATTTGTATCTCCCAATTTTCCATAAATTCCCATAACATTGTGGAATTTGACTTATAAAAGTTAGCAAAAAATGCCGTCATGATCACATGTTATGTGATGCCGTTTTCCCTTGCCTCATCATCTACCCTTTAATAAAATCTTTTCTTGCTATCCAAAGATTTTCCATGAAATATCATTAATGTCATCTGTGTTAAATGAATATCTATGTGTATGTTGCAGTTGAGAATTTGGACTTCATAAAATTATAGCAAAAATGCCGTCATGATACACATGTGCTAATGTTGCGTTTTTCCTTGCGCATCATCTACACATTTACATCTTTTCTACGCTATCTCAAAGATTTGTCCAGAAAATACACCAATGTCAACTGTGTTAAATGATATGACATATGTATGTTTGCAGTTTAAGGATTGAATAAAAGCCCGTAGCAAAAAAGGCCGTCATGATCACAATGATATGTGATAAAATTGATGGTGGTAATGGTATACTGTCAATGGTGAACAATGATTGCCTGATGGAACATCATAGCCTCGCGCTGGCGCCGCCGCCGCTGCCACGGCTGAATCGATATAGTTGACTCCAGGATGACGTCATTTTCCGTGAAACTTTAACTTAAAAGGGGATGACCCGAATTTAAGTCTATTAAAATTTCCATCTTGATAAATGGCCTTTCACACCAAAGCACCCTCTGAAGTTTAGCGCCGAAGGTCTGCCCGTTTTTTAAAAACCGATAGTTCAAAACGCTGATTTTGTAATGCCCCAAAAGAAGTAAACTGTTGTAAAATTAATATATGGGCCCGACCAAATGGGGCAATATTGTCGCTCCAAAAGTGAAGGACTATCTGATCACAAAATGTACCAAAATTGGAGCAATATCTACTATCCTTGCGCCCTTTTAACTTTGTGATAACGGTTTATTAATTGATTATTAGTGGCTAGCTGCGCCGAATACCGGGCTAATTCCGAACGCCCGGGTCCTTTCGGCAGATGACCCATTGCGTACGGCAGGGGTATCTGCCGTAACGCACGGTGTTTCGGCAATTATTCATGCCGAAAATTGCCGGCACGTCATTAACCATTACCTGCAGAACGCAGGGTTACGTGCCGAAACAATTTGTTACCCCCCATATTCGCACAGAGCGATCCTTATTACAATACAGCGTGCGGTTGTTGGATGGTAACTAATTCTTTTGATTTTGGCTGAACGCACAGGATGACACGAAATAGAGTGTTCAGTGGACTCAGTTCGTAACGACAGGCAAATATTAGCTTTAACTACTAATTTTAGGGCCCGTTCATTCTTTACAAGAGCGGGGGACCGAGAAATTGACAATGTGTTTTGGAATATTGCATAACCTCATTAATTGTACGTACTAGCCCATTGCATAGGAACTCCTAACACCCACCCCCACGCACAATTAGCTACATAGTGATTTACTGCTGATATTAGTACGCGCTTGTTTACTGAATAAATTAAATTTAACTGACCCCTCCAGTAGAAAAAATTCACATACCCCCCTATTTTTGAATAGAAAATCACCATAGGTCTAATCCCAATGGTTTTAGGCCTACTTCAGCGGACCTAATACCCAAACCTAACCTAATCTAACCTAATCTTAACCCTAGGTCCTATAGGCCCTAAAACCCCAACCCTAACCTAACCCGTGTTGCAACCAGCCTAATAGCCCTCCTAATCAATAAAGGGGACCTTCACAATGGGATCATGTATATCAATGCATAACGTAACACTGTTTCCTAATTCGGCTACCTTTGTAAGAACTCGGAATTCTTCCGGTCATTGGGGGCCTATGTGAGCCTTTATGTGGGTGTCTTAGCGTGACAGCCAAGATCGTTTCTACGTCTACTATTACATCATGATTGTTCCTAAATGCCAAAAGCCCTGATTTTTAATGAGTTTAAATTGTAGAATTGTCCATAAAATCACTAAAAATGCGTAACACGTGCGTCTACACATCAACAGCACGTTTATTTCCACTTCCCCCTCCTCTGCCCGAATGCCAGGGTTCTTCGGCAGTTCTGAAGGAGAAAACTTCGCTTCGGCATCCGGGTATTTCGGCACCGGTTGTTTCGGCACAATACTACATCTGTTTGTTTTACATTTTGCCGTGTCGGCCTCTTAACTCAACGGCATGCCGAGGTCATGATTCAACTATAGAGCTATGGCCACACCGCTTCCACGTATCAAATCACATGGTCAAGTTTTTCATTCGCTGTATATCGAGTTTACCCTCTATATATGTCGAGTTTAAGCGCTGCCTATCCAGTTTGACTCTATGTGCGAGTTTCATACATCATGTCCAGAATAAATCACATGTCCAGAATAAATCAAATGCCGAGTTTTAAAACTGGACATGATTTTTTTCTCAACATAGCAAACCGACATGATTTTTTTTTTCTCAACATGAGCACACTCGACATTATTTTTTTCTCAAGATGAGCAAACTCGACATGAGTTTTTTTTTACACCTACACCAAAAAATCATGTCGAGTTTTCTCATGTTGAGAAAAATCTCGACATGATTTTGAAACTGGACATGATTTATGTCGAACTACACGCACCATATAAGCAAAACTCGATGTATAGAGGGCAAACTTGACATATAGCACTGTAAACTCGGCATATAATGCTGCACACTCGACATATGGCGATGAAAACTCGATACACAGCGCGTGACACTCGCCATTCGCGCGGGAAAAACCGCCATGATTTGATACGTGAAGCGTAAAACTGGACATGATTATTTCAAAACTCACTCCATAAGAGAGCACAACTCGATGATAGAGGGCAACTGGACAGATAGTGCTGTAAAATCGACATTAAATGCTGCACACTCGACATAATGGCGAGGAAAACTCGATACACAGCGCTGAAACTCGACATGCGGCCGGAACCCCTCGACCTCGCCATGATTTGATACGTGGAGCGTGGAGCCATAAAGGAGCTTATTAGGCATCGCGCCCCCTGTCAATCACGCGGCTGCAAATCGCGGTTTTTTCTATGACAGGTTGAGGAGCTTCCGCGCCGCCGCCTCCAATTTTACTCAGCAAACTCACAATCAATCCCATGAGTGAAATTATCGCCAATATATTTATCTTTTCCTTATCAAACGGGTACTGTGCCTCTCTCTACTTAGAGTAGCTAATGTTATTCCCATGTTCAGGCTGGAGATAAGCACCCCTTCACTACTATAGCCTATCTCTATTTGTACCAGCATGTCCAAGCTCTTGAAAAAAAATTGGTCTATGCTCGTATTTGCCAATTTCCATCGAAAACATACATTCTAACTCCCCAGCAATTCTGATTTAGGCCTAAAGGATCTACCATATGGCCATTTAATGAACTTTATTGCTTAATAACTTGACAAACTTAGCCACAAAAAATACACATGGTTGGAAGCTTTCTTGATTTCAGTAAGGCCTTGATATACCATAAATCATAACATTCTTTCTGCATAAACTTAACAACTATGGGATCAGATACCTCGCTAACATTGGATTAGAAGTTATGTTTCTGGTAGACGTCAACGTATTCCTCTTCTTTCAACAAGCAACCCTGTCCAGTGTCAGTTCCATAATAACGTGCGGCGTTCCTCAGGGCTCGATACTAGGACCATTCCGCTTTTTTATTATACATTAACGACCTTTCACCATGCTCAAAATTACAAACTTTACTTTATTTTCACATCATGACCCTAAAACTTTAATAATTACCTGATGAACTTTCCATTGGTTAAATTAACTACATTTGTGCTCGAATATTAAAAAGACCAACTACATTATTTTAAAAATAAACTCAGCAATAAAACTAAAATGAATATCGATATTAAATTGATAATACTCTTATTCAGCAGGTGGAAACCAACTAAATTCCCAGTTTATTAATAGACTATATTACTTGTCGTTCTCCCGCTCTACGTGTTTCTCAAATGTCTCCAAATACAATGCGCATCATCCGTAAAGTTCCGCCCATTTCTAGCCTCAAACAAACAATCACTTTCCAAACCACCCAATAATTCTCTCGTCGTCCTTCCTTATTTTGTCGTATGCGTCCTATGATTTGGGTGGAATCCTAGCAACTCTAATCTTTATTCTATTTTCTCCTTCAAAAGATAATTTACCGGACTTGTAGAACCATTCTCTGTGGCTTGGATCACACAGATCCTTCTTTTTTCAACTTTGAATCCTGATATTTACAAACTTCAGTTGGCAACCTTTATATATCAGTTCAATCTGATGGGCGCTTCTCCTGAGGATCTTCGGGATGAAGACTTTTAACAATAATCGATTCCCATTCATAATGATATGACAAAGATATAGGGATATATCCTTCATTACTGCAACGAATTCTGTCCTCGCCAGTAATCTCTAGATCCGCCAAGGACCCCTTGCCCTCTGGAATCTTCTTCCAAGGACTCTAAACTTCGCTCCTCCTTTCTTCTCTCTCTCTTTCTTCAAATGCCCAAAGCCTGATTTTTAATGAGTTTAATTGTAAATTGTCGCATAAACTGCACTAATGCGTAAACACGTGCTCTAAACATCACGGCCTGGTTATTTTCCACTTCCCTCCTCTTTCGAATGCCAGGGTTCTTCGGCAGTTCTGAGAGGAGGGAACTGCGGGCCAACCCGGGGGTATTTCGGCCCCGTGTTTCGCACAATACTACAGCTGTTTGTTTACATTTTGCCGTGTCGGCCTCTTAACTCAACGGCATGCCGAGGCCCGGAGTTCACCTAAGGAGCTATGGTATTGCTCGCATCGTTCAAATCATGGCAGTTTCATCTCTGTATATCGAGTTTCCCCGCTATATGTCGATTTACAGCGGCTGCCCTATCCAGTTTGAATCTATGTGCCGAGTTTCATAATCATGTCCAGAATAAATCATTCAGAATAATCATGCCGAGTTAAAACTGGTCTTATTTTTTTCTTCAACATAGCAAACGTCAGACGAAGTGATTTTTTTCTCACATGAGCAACTCGACATGATTTTTCTCAACGTGAGGCAAAACTCAACATGATTTTTTTCTCAATAAAAAAAACATGAGGCAAACTCGACATGATTTTTTTTACAGAAAAAAAACATACACAAAAATCATGTCAGGTTTTCCTCATGTTGAGAAAACATCATGCGAGATTTTGAAACTGGACATGATTTATGTCAAACTCACTATGAGATCAAAACTCGATGTATCGAGGGCAAACTGGACCTATAGCGCTGTAAACTCGACAATATAACGCTGGTAAGCACACTCGACATATGGCCGCGAGGAAAACTCGATACCCAGCGCGTGAAACTCGCCATACGCGGGAAAACTCGCCATGATTTGATACGTGGAGCGTAAAACTGGACTGATTTATTTCAACTCACCATAAAAAAAACAATAGAGAGCACAACTCTATGTATAGAGGGCAAACTTGACAGATAGCGCTGTAAACTCGACATCCTAACGACTGGGCACACATCGACATATGGACGAGGGAAACTCGATACAAAGCGCGTGAAACTCGACATGCGCGTGAAAACTCGCCATGATTTGAGTACGTGGAGCGTGGCCATAAGGAGCTTATAGGGCATCGCGCCCCGCGTCACGGCTGCCTCGCGGTTTCTATGACGGTGAGCTTCACGCGCCGCGCCGCCAATTTAACTCAAGTCAAATATCAATCCGCATATTGAATTATCGCCAATATATTTAATTTTCCTTTCACGTACTGTTCCGTCTCTACTTAGAGTAGCTAATGTTATTCCATTTTCAAGTCCGTGCTGGAGATAAGCACGACTGCACTATATAGGCCTATCTCTATTTTACCATCTATGTGTTCAAAGGTAGTGAAAAAAATTGTCTATGCTCGTATTTTCAATTTCATCGAAATATCCAAACATTCTAACTCCCGAGCAATTCCTGGATTTTAGCCTAAACGATCTACGCATATGGTCATAAATGAACTTTATGCTTAATAACTGACAACTTAGACAAAAAAATACACATGGTTGAATCTTTCTTGATTTAAGTAAGGCCTTTTGATACCATAATCATAACATTCTTTTGCATAACTACACTATGGTATCAGAGACCTCGCTAACTTGGTTAGAAGTTATGTTTCTGGGAGACGTCAACGTATTCTCTTCAACAGCACCCTGTCCAGTTCAGTTTCCTATAACGTGCGGAGTTCCTCGGGGCTCGATCCTAGGACCAGTACTCTTTTTTCTTATACATTACCGACCTTTCACTCTGCTCAAAATTACAACCTTTACTTTCTTTTCACATCATGACCCTAAAATTTTTTTTTTTTTTTTTTTTTTTTTTTTTTTTTAATTTTTTAGGTTTTTTCTTTTTTTAAATATTTAATTACTGTATTTTAAAATAAACTCACAATAAACTAAAATGAAATATCGATATTAAAATTGAAATACATCTATTCATCAGGTTGAAACAAACTAAATTCCCAGGTTTATTAATAGACTATAATTTTATCTTGGCGTTCATCCCGCTCTACGTGGTTTCTAATATTGTCCTCCAAATCAATGGCATCAATCCGTAAAGTCCGCCCATTTCTTCCTCACCAATCACTCAACCCACCCTATAATTCTCTCGTCCTTCCTTATTTTTGTCCGTATGCGTCTATGATTTGGTGGAATCCTAGCAACCTAATCTTGATTCCCTATTCTCCTTTCAAAAGAGAATTTATCCGGACTTGTCACCATTCCCTGTTGCTTGATCACACAGATCCTTCTTTTTCAACTTTGAAAATTCATGATACTTACAAACTTTTGGCAGCCTTTATAATCATTTCATCATGATGGCTTCTCCTGAGGATCTTCTGGATGAGACTTTTAACATCGATTCCCTAGTGTTATAATGATATGATACAAGATATAGGGATATATCCTTCATCACTGTAACGAATTCTGTCCTTGCCATAATACTTCTAGATCCCAAGGAACCTTGCTCTGGAATCTTCTTTCCAAGAACTCTAAAACCTCTCTCTCCTTTCCTCTCTCTCTTTCTTCAAACCCGAATGAAGAAGGGACATCAGCAGTACTTACAACTCTGGTGAATGCTCATAACGCCACCTTTTTTCTTGATTGTTGTTTTACTCTTTTCTGTTCTTGTTGTTTCTTTACTGCCGCCACAGTTACCTTTCCCTATTTTTTTCTCTCTCGTCCCTCTCTCCTTTTCCTTCCCTTTCTCCTTTCCTTTCCGGCCCTTCCGTCTTTCTTTCTCTCTCCCTTCCCCTCTTTTCTCTTTCTATTAGTCCTTACCTTATTTCTTCCCATCTGCCCTTCCCTTCGTCCTTTTGGTTCTCCCCTCTCTTTTTTCCTCACTTTTCTAATAATGGGACATGATTGTGTTTGTTTTGTCCTGTTTGTCTTGTCCCTTAAGGTAACATCAGCTTGTTTTATCTTTTTTTGGTATAATTGTAAACTTTAGGAAGATGCCACTGCACCTTCACGCCCTGCGTTTAGCAGTGACCTCCTTCACTACTGGTACAGCAGATACACTGTTAAAAAAAATCCAAAATTAAAATTAATTATTGATTGATTGATTGATTGACTTTGAATCATTCTTACCTATATCGCTTCGTCAAGTTTTTTCCCATTATAACTGCCTACTATGATTACTTTCACACCTGGTTCGAGACCATTCAATGCTCGCCAGTTTCTCCGAGTGTCTATATAATATTTGTCTAAACACTGTCTCAGGTTGTTCATCTCTTGATCCTCGCTTGCATTGCATTGAGTTTCGCTTCGTCATAGATCTGGCTAGAATGATGCATTCTAGGCCGCCCTTCACATAAATGTTCTAAAATATATAAGCGGCCGCTTGAAACCTGAAATAAAGACAAAAGTACATTAGCGCTCGTTAACTGGTATCCACGTAAACAAGGTCCTCTGTGGTCCGCGGTAAGTCTCACGCCTTATATACGCGAGGACCGGTGTGAAATTAAATCATAGTCCGGCAGGTATCATAGTCCCGGGCTCCATAGACGACAACGGGGGAATAAAGCCTTGAAACTAATGTTGCGTGAAGAGTCACCGAATCGATTGCCCTATTGTTCACCATTGTTCCCAGACTGTGAGCCGGAGGACTATCTCTCCTGCACCCGGGTTCGAGACCGTGTATTTTTCGTCTTTAATTTAAAGGTCCAGGAAATGGCAAATAAGAATTGATGTGGTTTATTCCAGTCCTCATGGAGGGACTAGAAAGCATTCATATGGGTTGGTGAATGACATCATTAGTGAAACTATTTTTTTTCAGAGAGTAATAGAAAATTCAGTGACTGTGTGAATCTCTTAATGACCCTGACGGAAATCAATAGTTCACTAATGATGTCACTGGTAGTGTATATTTTTTTCTGGCCCTGTTTTATTGGATGGAATGTTCCCGTACAAGATTTGGAGTAGGTGTTATCATCTCAATTCCTGGGACCTTTGATTCATGCTCGCCAGTTTCTCTGGTTGTATCCATTTGACTTGTTCCTGCGGCATTGCATTGAGTTTCGCTTCGTATTGCTAGAAATCATGGCATATAGGCTCATAGTAGGGGACTGTAAGTGAACATATCTTATTGAGTGTGCAAATCCGGATAAAATTGTGAATTTTGGTACACAAGTACTTTATCCATTGATAATCAAAAAATTGTGAAAGCCCCACTTGCCCACAACACACCCCCCGTTTTCCATGACCCCCCAGCTTTGATTTCAAGGTACACAGGCGTAAAATTTGTAAATGTTTCGATTGTGTTGAAAAGCACCCCATGATGTCTGTCTGTTCAGGATTCCAAAAAGGTATAGCTTATATTACTGTGACTTATATTTTAGGACTTATGGGTCAAAACTGTAAAATGTAAAAAAGGCAATTTTTGGTTTGTACAGGGGTCAAAAATTCAAAGTGCTCCAATTTTTGTAAAATGTGGGGGGTTCATTGTTGGTTAGCTCATAGAATGAAAATAGGAATATTTTGACTATCTTACGTGTCTGGTTATTAACCAAAATGGCGAATAAAGTCAACAGCTTATTGGCAGCTATTGGATTCTATTGGCCCGTGGGACCTATTTTGTGGATAACGTGAAAACTGCATAACAGATAAGACAAACTATTCCTTATTTCAATCCTTTAAGGTGGGGAAACAATTGCACCAACATACTAACGAATCAAAGCAACTTTTAACTTTTGACCATGTACAAACCAAATTGACTTTTTCACTCATTTTACAGTTTTACCCCATAACCCTAACTATAAGCATAGATAGTGTAAACTAACCTTTTTGGAATCCTTTGATTCCAAAAACCACCATGGTGTGCTTTTAACACATTCAGAACATTTTAAATTTTTGACCCCTGTATAAACTGAAACTCAAGCTGGGGCCATTAAGGGGGGAGGGGGTTGGCAAGGGCTTCCATCCATTTTATGGAATTATGAATGCCTAAAGAACTTGTGTGCAAAAATTCACAATTTTATCCGGAGCGCACACTCTCACAACTACATCCCCTGCTACAATACCTTTTTGACAACTCACTGACCTGTGGTAACAAGTCAAGTGTAAAAATCGGAAGGTGACGGTTTTGTGCAAGTTAAATTTACACATGCTGGTCGGACCATGCACGGTGTCGATTCAGGTGAACACGTTTTCAATTCAATAACTCAACCGCCTGTTTCTATAGTGAAGATCATTAGGTTCACCGTTAACTGTGGCGTCTTTGGAATCCTTCCTGATTTCCCTTGATCGTCCAACTATTCTTGTGTGTTCTTGCGTGTTTCTATTTGTTTACTGGTATGTAAGACGACCACAAAATCTTCCTCCAGGACCATGGGGTGTTCCAATTCTCGGTGCTCTTCCAACACTAGCCATTGCTTTGTACAAGACAGGCTTGGCACCACATCAGCTTTTTGTCAAGATTGCAAGCAAATACGGAGAGATATTCAATTTGCATTTAGGTGGTACCCTTGTCGTAGTACTCAACAAATACGATTGCATAAAGGAAGCATTCCAGAATCCGCATCTCAATGATCGTCCTCGCAATACAACGATAGAGGATTTAAACTTTCAGCCAGGTAATTCCGATGATATATTGTTGAATTATAAATATTAGGGAATTTTAAGTACATTGTGACAATCAATATGAAGAGAATATATGGATTAGTCTCATGTGTTTCATAATATATCCCCGATGATCACTTTTTCTTGTTATCTAGGAACAATTTCCCCCTAATCCAAGGCAGGGGTTTGGTCCGTGTTTTTTTAAAGTGCATTTACATGCAGTTAAGGGACACTAGGGCTATAGTAGTAGGGTATGGTATGGAAATTAAGTACATTCTAAACATGAAAACCATTTTCAAGGAAGGAATGTGATTGTAGTATATATTCATTTCATATATTCTTTTTCATTAGTTTGGGATAAATTGAAGTACATGTATATCTTCTTGCACAACTTTCATTGAGAGACACATCAAGATATTGTATGATGTAATATTTACGTTCTGATTAACAGGAGTTATGTTTGCGTGTGGAGAATCGTGGAAACAACAGCGACGATTTACACTCAGTACTTTCCGTGACTTTGGTGTTGGAAAAAGGAGTTTTGAGGAACAGATATCAATGGAGACAAAAGCACTGGTAAACGAGTTCTCAGTTCAGCAACATAGGCCATTTGATCCACATTTACTCATTGGTAATGCTGTGGCAAATGTCATATGTTCAGTTATTTTCGGTAAACGCTATGAATACTCTGATGACGATTTCAAACAACTTCTTTTCAACTTCAACCAGCATGTCAAAGCAAGTGGAAGCGGTGGGTTCCACTTTTTCCTACCTTCGTAAAATATATGCAGCCAGCAACACACAAACTTCTTCTAGAGCGTACCACAGAACTTCATCAATTTCTCCGCAAGATCATTGATCAGCACCGCCAAGTTTTCGATCGTCAAAATAACAAATTTTTCATTGGTGTTTTTCTGAAAGAAAATTGTGTAGAAGAATCGAAATATAACAAACTTTATCTTAATAAAGATACACTGCCGACAACGATAGCAAACCTCTTTGCTGCCGGATCAGAAACCACTACCACTGCTCTAAGATGGGGCCTTCTCTACATGATGGCTATCCCGATATTCAACATTCCATTCACAAAGAGATCGATAACATCGTTGGTCGTAATCGTCTCCCACAGCTCTCAGATATACCAAAGTTACCTTATACAGAGGCTACTCTTTTGGAAATTCAACGCATTGCTACAGTTGTTCCACTTGTATGCACAGTGCGGCCGAAGATACCACTCTTAATGGGTTCCACATACCAAAAGGGGCAATCCTTCTGGCTAATCAATGATCCAGAGGTTTGGAAAGAGCCGTCGGAATTCAATCCATCCGTTTTCTTGACCAATCTGGAAAAATGTTTTAGGTACCCACCAGAGTGGATTCCGTTTTCAACAGGTATTTATGAGAGATCAGTTTAACACTTAATTGCCCAAGAGGTGTCCATGGTGACCCAACATTTGATTTTTTGTGCGATTTTCGGTTACGCAATGAAAGTTTTCCATGAGTTTTTGCTAATTTTCTGATTTATGAATACGCTTGATGCCAAAAGAATTTAATCCGCCAACTGCTTCATTAGCATAATTAGGTTGGGTCCCTAGGACTCCCCTCCCCGCCCTTCGGCACTAACAGGAGTGAAACAAATCGAGATATTTTACTAATCAAAATTAAAGTAATTAAATCTTGGGATTTATTTGCTTAAATATGGTCCTTAGGAGGCAATAATTAATAATAATAACCCTTTATATGCTGGCAGCATAAATTTTAAGTTTGTCATGACTTGCTCCTTATACTGTGTAAGTCTATGGAAAAACCATGGTGAATTTGAACTTTCTGAGAAAAATACAATATGATAATAAATTTTGGCTATATTGTGCTATAATTATTTTAATCGGTTACTCTAGAGTAGATATAATCAATTATTTTGGTTCAAAATCATCTGGAAGTCGCTGAGGATGTAATGTGCGAACCACTTTTTCAGAGAGTGACAATTTCAATTGACCATAGGTCAAAGGTCAAAGTTAAAATTGTTAATGTTTATTTTAAAGTAATTGAAGGCGAACGCAAAGCTATCTTGTTCTACGCTGTTTTAATAGTTTACGGAATCCAAGACAGTCTAACTTCTAGTACAGTCAAGGAATTCGGAAGCCTAATAATCAATAATATTGTCATATGGTGAGAAGTAACCTCAAATAGCCTATACGAAGTATTTTGTCATGTCACTGACTTGTTCAATTTTCATTTATCCAAATGTTCTCCTTTATCCCAATAGGATTGGCGCAATGCATAATCTAGTCGGAATCGCTAACGTTGCAAAGACTTTTAATGGTTTCCATTGATCACAGCTTTGAAACAAAAAAGGAAAAAACTAAAAAATTAAAAAACTTTAGTTTTTTGATGTGAACCAGTAACCTACCGATGCAAAATATCGTAGTTTATTAGATGTTGCCTCGAGTTTGGTAAGCAAAAGCACGAAAATATGTCAGACAGGCAAAGACATAATCCACTTATTCTTGCAAATTCTTTCACTTCTGCCCAAATCATAACATTTCATTTACTGCATTAACTCAGAGATTAACTCAAGGCACTCAATAAAATTTGAATTTATTTTAAATGATTATACAACACTCTGAAGCTTTACTCTTCAATACAGAACATTGGCACTTTAAAGTCTGAGTCAGAGATTTTGAAATATAATTTTGTATGTATTTATTGAAAATAGTCGACTATTGTCTGTTCAATTAACTTAGATGTCCGGTTTTTATTAATTATTTCCAAAAATATACGGTTTGGGAAAAATCACGAAAGAAAAGTTGTTATTCATCATTGGACCCAACAAGATCATTGGGCTCCAACTTGAAAACCATATTTCTACTTTGGAATTTTATTCAATTTACACTGATTTTTATTGACAAACGACAACAAAACTGGGTCCAAGTGACTATTGACTTTTAACCCTGAAACGTTTATGGCAGACCCATTCACGAACTGGGGGCGCTTCAAAGCATGTTACGGACAATTATTTGATGCGTGGACTTGCTTTTGATTTCAGGGTTTGCGCGGTGCATATGCATGGGCATTTAAAGAATCGTTTGATTGAAATTACTTATACTTTCAATAGAGGTCCTCCCTGTTGTATCAGTTTGGTACGAACAAAAAGAATCATAGGTATCTTCCTTGTAATGCCTACACATTTCAAAATTTAATCCCGTGTGGAACCTAGGATATCTCGTTTGTATTGCAAAAATTCGGTGCAAAAACAAGGTAGGGATTGTCTGTTGAACAACGCAACGTTCGGCTTATCATTTCATACCAGTAAAGATGGCGGGCAATAGGAATATTGATCGTGAAAAACACCAAATCTCCTCCGACACGGACGACAACTTTTACTACTAGTATAGTGGAGTCAATGGAACCTTCCACAAAACGTAATTACTAATGGTACCAAACCTTTATTAGCTCATATTCAAAACGAGGGTTTGACTACCCAAAGTTCAATAGATTTGAAGGTTAAATTGTCTCATTCCTTTTGTCATGTTAAAAAACGTTTAGGTCCAAAGATACCCACAACAACTTTTTTCGTTGATTTATTTCGAAAACGTAATTTTTGAAAATAATTAATTAAAACACCGGACTCTAAGTTAATTGAACAGACAGTTAAACTAAAGATGTAACCCAAACTGCTCAATTCCAAGTTTGAGATGTATCGGATTTTTTCGTGTGATGCGCAGTAAACAGTTATGTGTAGTATACAGTGCCATAGGATACTGTGTATACTAAATTTCGGATCCGGAAATTCTATAACAATAGTTGCGATTTTATATATGAAGACTTAGATTGAGCTTAGCTATTTCACACAGTTGTTTAGTATATGGCAAGCATTATGTATATGCAAAACACAATTGATTGACAACAGCCAAATTGTGTACTAGATGTCAATCAGACAATGTGTGTTAAGTAATGTGTAGTAGTGCAAGTCGTTTGGGCATTTTGGGGACTGAAAAAAAAAAACTGGTAGAATAGATAGAAAAGTTTATTTTGTGCCAGACGGAGCGCATGACCTGCAGCTGAAAAGACTCACCACTTCAACAAATGCATGCAGGCAACCAAGTACCATCTAACAAGTACTCAGAGACCCAAACTCTATAAAGAGAGGTGTTGGAGGAAGAAGAAAGCAGGTCAAGGTGAAACAAGGGCGATGGCTAAGGCGGGACTCTGCCACGCAAGCTCACACATCATGGAAGAAACTCCTCTAGTGTAGACCCCTAAACTTTTGTAATTGCAGATCAATGCTATCCATGATCCAACTCCATCACTTTCAAACATAAGAATATGGGGCAGACCAACTTAGGACTGTGTCAACTGTGCAAACCACCAAAAATTGCCTTCGTCACATCCTCAACTGTTATAATCACTTGCTACAGATTGGAGGCGTACAATTGGGACATGACCAAACCTTGAGAGAATCGCATTAGGATTGGCACCAGAAATGAAGAAGCCAACAGAAAAAAGGTACCAGCGCACCACAAACCCTAAGCTTTATTTCCACATTGCATTCCATACAGCAGACGGAACAACACACAGGAACACAGCAATCACTACCAAAGCAATGAAGTCAGAGATATCCTGACCAAAGCGAAGGACTGGAGAAATTCTGATGGGGAGGAACACACTGAAATAGTGTTGCCTCCAGAAATAGTAGAGACTGCCAATACGGCCTGATTTCACCATCCACTCAAGATCTACCAAGGTACCAAGAACGTTTCTAATCGAAAGGGTGACCGTCCCATCAGATTGACAACCTAGCCAATGCATGATGCCAGTAAAAAGTTGTCAACCAAGACCTTGGTAGCCGAAGGTAAGAACAGAGGATGGACTGTGTTATAATTTGAGGCAGAGGTATTTCGACAACACCACTTACAGCAATTGCCTGGCTTCCCTAGGTATACCCAATCGGAAAAGGAAAACCAACTTTCTGACATCATCTGCTACATCATTTGGCCTTGAGAAGAAAAAGGCATTCAAACAAGATGGAATTAGTTCCACCACCACCACGATGTGTGCTCAGAGGGACTGTTGAGCGCTCATAAAAAACCGGTTAAAGCGGCACTGGCACATTTCACCAAAATATTAAATTTCTTCAATTTGCTATCAAATGATAGGTCTAGGCCATTGGAAGAATAGAGTACATTTTAAACATAAAACTAACATACTCAAAAACAGATTAATAACTGGTTCAAGACATCAGGGTACTGTGTAGGATAATGAACTTTAATTTTTCATAACTTTAATCAACAAATGTGTATATACATGAGGTATTGTTCCTCTGCTCCAATGTTTTTACTCCTCACTCCCGTGCCAAACACAAGATGTAATCATTTTTGTGCCCTCTATCCACCATTCAGTCGCCTCACTCTTGTCAGAGAAGTTTCTTCACCATGGGCCCAAGTTGTTGAATGTGATCTGACCTGAAACATGCGTGACTTGTGCTCCTATCATGCTTTCAAGGCAGGCGTTAGGACCACTCCAGGTCTAGTGTTTTATTCGTTTTTTTGTTTTGTCTTTGTAAATATTTTTTTCTTATTTTAGTTCCCTTTATTTAATTTGGTTGTTTTGTTTATAAGGCTTCCTTAATTTAGTGCTTTAGTCGCACTTATGGGCTCTTGCCTGTGTTTTTGCAAATGTGATTAAATAGAATAAAAAGTAAATCATAGATTCGTTTATACATGGAGATTAAAACCACAAAAGTCACCAGACCAGTCAAACAGGGGGGTACATGTCGTGGGAAACAAGCTTACGGCGTGCGTGTTCTTGTGTTCACGCCATTTCCGTGCGTCTGCTGAATTAATGTAGCCGGCCGACCCTTAATTAAAAATCGTTTAGTGTACCCATAAGGACGCTGATTGGCGTGATAATAATTTCAGATGAGGGCTAATGTGTATAAAATCTTTAAACCATCAAAAAATTATTAAATTTTGAAAATCTTGATGGGATCACTATTTTTCAATGTGCCTGAGTCTCTTTAACCTGCAAAGTCTGGTTGGTAAATGATATATCAACTATATACGAGGCCTATATATAGTATTGTTTAAAACATTTTCTCTGGTTGTAATAATTTACTTGATCCTTTGTGTACATTGAATGGTTCAATTCGTTCATAGATTCTGCCAGAATCAGGCCCACCCATTCAGAATTTCTATAATCATAATGAGGCCGCTTGAACTCTGAAATAACGACTCGTGGTATCCACGTAAACACAGTTCTCTTGTCCAGTGTTAATTTGTCGGTGTTTATTTTAATGCAATTGTCATGCCGTTTTTGCCGCCCTCTATATCAATTTATTGTGGTGGAACATCAGGTAACGCTAACATATTGACAAATTGTACTTACTAATTAGGTCACCATTGATTTTACCGTTTGTATTGATGGAGTGGCTATTAAATCAATAGAAGACCAGTTGGTAAAATGAGACAAGTTAATATGTTTTGTACCATACCGGATATGTGCTCGTATATTTAAATTATTATTTTTTTGCCGTTTCATTCGACATTTGGGACTTTTGGGGGAAATGCCATATAGTTTTGATTGTACTGCTCTACAAATGTTCAAAACATCTAAGTGGCTTATTAGTAAAATAATTAATTAACTAATTCTGACTTATTTGCACATAAAACGGACGATTTGGCGAAAATCGATTCTGCGCTAAATGGGACAGTTGAGACCATAAAATATCTTTTAATTTAACTTATTTTAGGGGCTTTTTCACTAGATTTCAATTGAAATTGAAATAGGTTTTAATTAGCTGTATGGGGCAAAAGTAAATAGCAATCTTCAAGCCCCGTTTTTCTCCAAATGCATATTTGCAAAATACTTCAGTAGTGACGCGGCCCGACGACAGTTTAGACCGTATTCAATATTGACGTCAGCACCAGACATGTTGGTGGAAAAGATGCATACATTCCAGGACTACAATTATATTAGCTGTCAATCGATCCATGTTTAGGCGATTTGCACAGGGATCATGACAGGTGAATTTTTTGTAGTACTGGAATGCGTCTATCTTGTCCACCAACATTGATGGCTATTGAATACGGTCTATTGTCCTTGCAGACTCACAGAATCCAGAAGGACTCGATTCTCGTCAAATATTAAATAGAACGTTATTACTATCAAACGAGGTCTAATCGCTTTTAAACCTTGTGACTTCTTTGGTATTTGTATTTTTCATGATTCAGGTCGGAGAATGTGTTTGGGTGAGAAGAGGAACCTAGCAAAGATGGAACTGATCATATTTTTCACTCATCGGTTGCACAAGTTTGCGTTCACCAAAGCCCGGAGATTCCTCAGATATTACATTCGAAGGAAATTTAGGTATTATCACGTACGCACCTAAGCCATGCAAAAACATCGTTAGTAACTCTAGAGATTAAGTGGACTATTATTTTCCTTATACGATCGACTTAGGTTTGAGTATTTGTCGATAGAACTGGGAGAGAGAGCGTCAAAGTGAGAATTAACGCAATTGTATTGCTAATACCGATAGACTAGGATGTTAGGAGTAAGGGGTGGGTCATTATTTACGCCAGGGGGTAATGGAGGATTGAGGGGGAAACCCGACGAAAAATTTTTGTAAGGAGGGGGGAAGCGTTGAAATTTTCATCAACAAGAGAGGGGGGGGGGAACATGACTTTTAAATGGGGAAAATCAGCATGATCAAAGGGCGGGGGGGGTGAACGTGAAATTTTTGAACGGAGCGGGGGGGGGAAGCGAAAATTTTTGCCGGAAAAAAGTGAAATCTCATTCACCCTGGCGTAAATAACGAACGCTCCATAGGAATCCACCGAGTGCCACCTGGCACCCTTGGGTAATTTGAGTGTACTTAGGTCTACATCACGTTAAGGGTTAAATTTCTAATATACTTATATGAAAAACGTCGCAAATACTTCTTCCTTTGTCCAAAGGTGTATGATCACCTATGCGGCGGATGCTTAATTACCAATGTTATACGTCAAAATAGGTCGAAGGATAACAGATACTTGTGGACGTTGCAGTATATAAATCTCTGCATGGTCTAGCACCTACGTAAATTAGATTGCCCTTAAACTGTATATCTCCAAAGAGAAATCTACGTTCATCCAGGGATTGTTTCGTTTGGAGTATGCTCTCACAAAACAAAAAAGGACGGGGATAGGACTTTACAGTTCATGCATCTAAACTATAGGAATAAACCTCCCAAGGAATATCAGAAACTCTTCAGAATGAGTTTAGTACAACAGGCGTTCAAGGTTTTCGAAATGATAACGAAACAACATCCAAACTCTAATATGCACCTCGGAATCGCAGTAGGAGTAAACTTAACTTAGCATTGTGTTCAAATAAAACAAATAAAACATCTAAATTACACCATTGCAGCATATCCAAAGAGAATTTGACAAATTAATAGAAGAGAGGAGGGCCTTTTATTTTTTTTTAAAATCGCATAGGAAGGAAAATTAAGTGGACAGGAATACATTATGCGTTGTGTGATAACTTTCGATATGTAGTGGGGATGTTTGCCGAATGAGCTCAATTGGTGTGCTCATGTATATTGACGCAAACAAAATCTTACTATATACACACACACCACTGGACAAAAGTATTGCACCTTCAGATAAAAAAAATCAAATCACAAATGATTTCATTGTACCATCGGTTCTTAACCCCATATGGCGCATGAATGCCAAGTTGGGTGTTTTTTTAAAAATTATGTTATTCCCCCAGATTCCCATAGAGTGCGAAAAAGATTTGATTTGATTGTATGTGGTAAGTCTGGCGGATTTTAAGAGCCAGGTCAGGGCGCGTTAACCAGACCTGAGCATCCGGAGGGGCAAGACTCAAGAAGTTTCCTCATTTTTTCAGGCGGCTCGGATTGCGCTTCGCCGGGTATTGACCCCTATTTTTTTCTAGACGGTTCGAAAATCTGAGGAGCGGTTTTGGGGGGGGGGGGGGGAAGGAACGAAACTGAAACTGTGAACGAGCAACACACACAACCCCACTACTGTCTCCACCCTCAGTACGTAGAGATGAAGGAGAGGAGAAGGACCACGGGGCGGATGAGTGGACAAGGCTCGTTCAAAAGGGGGCGGAGAGCGGGGAACAGTGAGAATTGCCAAGGGTGATGTATAGATTTTCTACCTTAGACCGTGACCTTTTACTTATATTTACACTTCTTCCCTTATTCTCACCCTTCTTTTCGTCCCCAATTTTTAGAGCTCCGTAACCCATTTTAGTTGTCCGGGGGGGGGGGCAATCTGCCACCCCTGCCCCCCGTGTTACGCCACTGCCAGAGATCGAAACTACCGATTGCACATCAGAGGAATACAGGACACGGGAATCGACCGAAATATTACACGTTGCAATCTTTTGTCCAGTACCCATGACAAATATCACAGTAGATAAATTCAAACAAAAACGAGAAAGTCAACAAATAAATGCTTGCAGGGGGCACGCCATTAAATCATTCCGCATTTGGTGTAACCCTTGCAAGTCCCGGTAAAAAATAACGCCTATACAAAATATATCAGCCTCCCGAGGGAACCAAGTTTGCATGATTCTTGCTTGTTTTTATGAAAAAAAGATAGAATAGCACCTCAATATTCTAAATTTGTTAAGAAAATGGTCCACATATGCGATTTAGCCACGAGCATGGCCAGATATGGTATCCGGATCTGGTAATAGTCCATAAGCCAGTTTCTGTACGGGCCTTAAAATTCGAGTTTGTTGCACCCACCTGGTGATTAATTTTCCAATATATCACCTTGAAAGGGGTGTCCCCCTGACTAGGATAAGGTATGTTTCCGCCCCGAAAAGTTGCACAATAGCGCGTACTGCCTATTTCAAAATGGCCACCATTGTTGTATGAAAAACTGCTATTGTATTTTCATTATAGATGATGCACCAAAAAGAGATTCAATGCCATTTGTGTATTGCGGACATGATCATAACTCATGATGGCGGCGGTTATACCCGCTCCGGGGGACATAAATCAAGAAGAAAAACACCCCTGAACCCCTTTTGGACATAATAAGAACCATAACGAAAACTATTTATAACATTTTCCCGCAATTTTCTCTCGTACTTCTGGATAATTGCAGACCACTCAACACTTGTTTTTTTTTTTTTTTTTTTTTTCGATAACTTACCGATTGCACCTCCAGAAGGAATACAGACACGGGAACGCCGCAAAGTATTACACGTTGCAATTCTTTTGTCCAGTACCCATGACAAATATCACAGTAGATAAATTCAAACAAAAACTAGAAAGTCAACAAATAAATGCTTGCAGGGGGCACGCCATTAAATCATTCCGCATTTGGTGTAACCCTTGCAAGTCCCGGTAAAAAATAACGCCTATACAAAATATATCAGCCTCCCGAGGGAACCAAGTTATTTCAAAATGGCCACCATTGTTGTATGAAAAACTGCTATTGTTTTTTCATTATAGATAGGAATTTTATCCAGGACTAAAGGAAATAAAGTTCTACCTTCCTGAAGTGGGCTTAAACATTTAAGTGTCCAAGATGGCCGCCCGTAGGAGGCATGTTTTGTTAAATGTACTAAAATTGCCAAATAGATGGGGTAAGAATGCGAGTAATATTTTGAGAGCACCAAAAAGAGATTCAATGACATTTGTGTATTGCGGACATGATCATAACTCATGATGGCGGCGGTTATACCCGCTCCGGGGGACATAAATGAAGAAGAAAAACACCCCTGAACCCCTTTTGGACATAATAAGAACCATAACGAAAACTATTTATAACATTTTCCCGCAATTTTCTCTTGTATTCTGGATAATTGCAGACCACTCAACACTTGTTGACTCTGGGAAGGAAGCTGATCTAGGCAGTGGAGAGAGAGAAGGAGCCTGTGGTACAAGTCAGAAACAAAGATAGCACTTAATGTGCTCGAGAGAAATTAGGTCTTTTACATACCAGTCCACACCAATTTTTTGATTTTTTGTATCAGGTTGATATGAGCGTTGTCTTCCTATGAACTATTTTATAGTCAGTTTTAAACTTACGTTATATGGACAAATAGTAACCAGATATAGTAACCGGGCATTCTCTAGGACAAGGCAATACCCACATATATATTTTTACATTTGGAATTGATTTAGGGTCATTATTAGGAAAGTGTTGTAAATAAAGTCGAAAAGAGGGGTAGGGCTGTTTTCTCTGATTTGTACCTAGAGCGAATATAAATACAGCCATCTTTACAAACAAGCCTGTACGTAAAATATAAATGCCATGATTCTTTTGGAGCTCCCAAAATTTCACCCAGGTCTTAGCTCAAAAATGTTATTCAAGTTCATTAGCAAAATATGCTCCTTGTGGCGACCCTTGGAATCGCCTAGATGTTTAAGCCCTCTTAAGGCAGTTAAAAACTTGGTTTCGGGTAGTCGTGGATAAAAAGTTCTATCTGTAATGAATAATTAAAATGGCGGGTTTACATAAAACCAATGGCAGCCGTTTTGAACTGGGCAGGGCACGCTAAAACGTGCCAGCTTTTCGGGGCGGAAACATAGTAATCCTAGTCAGGGGGATATCCCTCTTTAATGGTGATATCTGGGTGAAAACTTAATCACTAATTGGGTGCAACGAACGTAAAATATGATGCTGGCAGTTATGGGACATAGGAGTAGGCTCGCTAAACTGAATTTTGTGTGATTGTGCTTTTCAGATGCGCGTATAATTATCTCAAAAGTCAACTTAGAATGTATCGAAAAACGCCATTTAAAAATAAATGTTATATTAATTTGTACATTCATGCTAGTAAAATATTGGAAATTTTGTCACATGGGGTTGAAATCACGGCATATTACGTGTATTTCAATGTGAAGGTTATCTAATTGCTCATTTCCCAATACCAGGTAGAATGAATTGTAAATTTGGGCCAGAGTATATAACATATGAGTGCTCATTTTATCGAAACATAATACGTGTAAGCTGTCATCTTTTTAAAACAAAAAAGCCGGGCCTTTCGTTAGTAAATAGGCTAAAACAAGAAAATCATTGTCCTTTTCTCGTTATGTAAGATCAACTGGATAAACATGTAAGAAAAATAAATCTCATAAAATATTCTGGATTATTAACTTGTATGCGTAATACTGCAGTTGGCTATACAGTTAACCTATGTGAAATGCCTACCCGTAAAATGGCCGAATTCATGAACTACAATGACAATTTTTCACAGTTTATCTGATTATGCCTACCAGTAAAATTGCGGAGCTCATTTATGAAATCGATTTGTGTGGATAGATGCACTTGATAGGATTGATTCTAGCTGAAATTATTTCAATCATGCAGATTATTCTGTACGTACACGTGGAGTAGATTCTCTGCATAATGGCCTATTTGCAGATTCAACAAGGCCAAAAAACAACTGATGGAGGGTCCACTTACTTAAAGGGGCATAAGCATTAAAAATTGACAATATTGAAAGGACCCTTACGGAAATCACTGAACGAGTGTGAAAAACAATGGGATGTGTACATTCTGTTACACAGTAAAAAACAGGAAAGAAGTAGGGGGGAGATGCAGTGTGTGGCAATTTCTGGAACAAGGATGATGACATAACTGCCAAGGCATTTACCCAAAACTTGAAAGCATGTTGTCATCAGCTTCTCAGACCATCTATTGTATGTGCTAATCCCGGTCAATCCATCTTTCATTGCCAGATCAATATCTACTCAATCCTAAAGTACAATGCCTGAATCCCGGTCTGAATGCTTTTGATGTGTCGCACAAACATGCTAGATACACTGTTAATTCTGTCAGTGATGTGACCACCTTGCTTTTCTGTTCCAGAAATTGCGACAACCTGCCACCTCCCCCGGAACTCTTCCTGTTTTTACTGTTTTTACAGAATGTAAACATCCAAAATTGTTTTCAAACTCGGGGGAAGATGATTTCAGTAAGGGTCATTTTCATGAGTCAATTTGTTTCATGCCACTATGTCCCTTTAATGCAATTGTACCAGCTTTACTTGCATAATTTCTCCATTTCAATCACCCCAACACTACAAAATTGCGAGTAAAATTAGGGACGAATTATATAAAATTGCTGCGCATACGGCACTGTTGTACAAAGACGAGTAATTAGAAGCCCTTGTGCTTTTGGATATCACTCAGAGAAGAGGGAAATTTAGAACAAAAGGGAATACTTCTTCAAAATATTGGAAACACCAAATTCAAAAATTGAAATTCTATCAACCCTAAACATCGAAGTACAGTCACGAAGCGAAGTTGTTTTTACTATACCAACGTTATGGTTAAAATTGGTGAAACGTCATGAACGTGGGCAACAATCACCAACACTCAAGGATCAGCAAAGGCGAGCGAAGGAGACGGGGGAAATTAAAGTATAAAAGGAAATATCGTTGTATCGAAGGAATCTCAGGAGATTTGCGGAATATTTGCAAACCGAATCAAGATTACTAATTTACAAGAAAGAAGTAATAGGAAAGTATCCACGTATGTCCAGTAACATTATAAATGATATAATGTAGAAACCCAAATGCGTACTTGAGGTTGTTGGCTCTAAAGACTGCGTTTTCTAAGAAATATATGGTATATAACAAATATGAATGCCGAAGAGTGATAGTTAAAACAAATAATCATGAGATCAAATTTGACTTTCAAATATCATCTTGCTTCTTACTGAGGACAACCATACATGGAGATAGCTACGCTTGTGGAAGGGGTGGGCAATTCCCTCAACCTTGAGCCTGGCCCGCCAGGTCCACCAAAATTAAAAATCCCGAATTTCCAACATAACCAACTTGTGGGCCAAAAATTTGATGAATGTAATAATTTCTCCCTATGAAAGTCGCTTTCCCATTCACCCTCCCCAGAAGAAACGAAAAACAAGGAAGAAGAAGAGCGGAAGGAAAAAGATGATGGCGCGCCAATTGCATGAAATTGATCATTACAAATATTGGAATTCGCAAAGGAACGTTTAGGTGTGAATTCTTAATTTTTCAACTGAAAAAATTAAGAAAAGGAGGGAATTCAGATTGTTCAAAATGTTTGATGAAACAACAAACTAGTAACCACTGGAAATATGACTTGAGGCTAAATCAAACCCCCCCCCCCCCCCCCCCCCCCTCTATGTCATGCTGTCATTTTTAATATAAATATCATTATTGATTAAAGGGACAGGAGGCAATTTTTTATTTGAATCCGAAGTCTCTCAAATTGCACTTGATCAGTTGTAGCCCACCTACCGAGAAAGTTTTGAAGGTTTATTGGACAAAAAGGTGCAAAGAAAACCGCAAAACCGTGTTTGGAAACTTGCCTGCTATCGTGTTTGTTCTTCATAGAAAACCAGTTTTGATTTCTGTCGTGCACGACTGAAAAATACGGAATCATTTATTACATAAAGGACGGGAATTCGGCTTATTCACTTTCAGGTTTGATCTAATACAGTGGTAGCATTCAAAATGTTAAAAAACGGGGGTTCGCGGAAAAAATTGGGGGCGCTTCCTGTTTCCTGGAAATCTCCTCATGTCTCTTTAAGACAAGTGTCTGTAACAGAGAATAAAAAGATGAGATTTTTTGTTTTGGCATCGTAGACTGGTGTAATAATGGATGGGCATCCAAATTTGAGTGGTGATGACGCGCAGCGGTATCCACCACGATAAAATATTGAGATGCCCAACCATTATGACACCATCTAAGATGGCCAAAACAAAAAATCTCATCGTTTTTTCTCCTTCTTTATTTACGAAGTGTAATTTGGCTTTTATCGACAAAATTATTTTGTCAAAATGTGCAACATCTTTCTTTTTTATTCATTTAAAAATTACACCCCATCTTGAAAACATAAAATTTTTCAATCCAAGGAAACCAAAGTCATCGCCGCGGTGATTCGTTCACGCTGCGTAAATTGCATGTGCGTACCAACGCGAAATCACGCGCAGTATAAAACGCGCCGCTTGCGCGTGTCATAATATTCGATACACCGCGTAAATTGCTGCACGCACTATCATCTATTACCCAGTAATGGATGCGCGGAGCTTTGACCCTAATCCAATCAAATTTTCTTGCTAACAAGATCAACCACGCCCACTGAATAAGAATGTTTAATATGTAGTGGCAAGGTATATGAGTTAATTTGAACTAAAATTAAAGAGGCAAGGATAAAGAGAAAAAGCCAGGAGAAGAGAAAATTAAAATAAGTATCTACGTAACAAGGGTACAACGAGAGATTTCACATGACATGTGTCCGAAAAATGTTGAAAATTTTCAGATTGTTGCACTTACGATCAAAAGCTAAGAATTTACTCTAGGAGCAAATATTAAATTCAGGCCTATGTTTGATAATGATATTAAGCAAAAGAAAATCGCTTTGTTTTAATTTCAAGGTATTTCGTAGCCAAATACAAGGTAAGAAATCTATTGTTTCTTGAAGTCACGATATAACTGTCGAATCGATTTTGGTCAAAGTGAGTTAATAGTTGATTCTGGTTGCATTTTCTGTAATTGTACCTACAAATAAAAGTGAAATTACATCTCTTTCCAAAATAGACCCTGTCCTGTAGAATAACACCAAAATGTATAGATGAGGTGACATGTGACTTCACACGCAGGGGCAAAGAACAAAGCACCTACCGCAGTAGCGCGAGCACTGCGGGCTTGTTGCTTTCAAGGGATTTATTGGTATGAATATATCGGTACATATCTGGTAAAATATCCCTAAATATGACGTACCAGATGGTTGTTATGGTCATTGGAGTATAGGGCGTTGACCACGGCAGGGTACATTCGGGTTATCTTGGCCAGACCTGCCTCCAGAACAACACAAGCATAGGGAATTAAAGGAAATCCACCTGTAGAAATAGCTGAATGTTCAGGTGAACCGGTGCATGCATTGTATTCTTCGCCTCATTGGATGATTTGGAGGGAAACAAAAGTCCATTCAAGATAATTACCTTCAGTGCAAGGGCCCTATACAATTGACGAGAAAACACCAGTTTCATGCTTAACTTTTCGTAGTAGTAGATGAATGTCAGGAAAAAAAAGCCGCGCCTGTTTATTTTTTACGCAATCGTTTTGCCACAAGCCGTGTTTAGTCTTTCACACCAACCGATCGGTGTTCGGTGGCGAGTCAAGCTCTGAGCCGTACGAAAGACTAACGCGGTAATTTTAAAAATTGACATTAAAAAGACAGCTTTAATCAACGTTGTTCCATTAAAATATTATAAATCATCAAAACTGGCATACATTTGTGTGTAATTTTTAGAAAATAAGCGTGGGATTCTGAGGGAATACAGTTTTAATACATCAGGACCTCAATGCTGCAAAGAAGCGTACTCGGTACATTGAAAAGTACGTAGATTGCTGACCGCGCATTAGTGGCTTTCGATATTATGACCTTTCTTATTCTGATCGTGTCCAAAAACCTGGGTTCTCAAATATGATCAGCCAGATATGGGTTACAATGTCTGGCTGCTTACTGAATTCCGCAAGGTCATTGGTGTGAATTGTTGCTCCAGCCAGCGGGCAAGACCAAGAGGTGGTCCCCAGTGTTATGTGGTGCCTGTGCCACAACCCAGGTAGTATCATGATCTGCTCCAGATAGCCCCACTTCTGCCAAGGAAACCTTAGATCGGCCAGTCTGGTTCTCAATAGATTGAGGCATCAGCCATTTCAGCCCATGAGAGTCCTTCTCCAGGTGGGAGATGCTCACCAGGTCAATACGATAGATGTTACTGGTTGATGGCGTCTTTCTTCCACATGGCGACTCTCTTTACCTCCTTCGAGACTGTTTCAAGAAGGTTGGACTTTGCCTTAGAAAACTCTCTTAGATTTAAGGCGGTGCAGCAGGTATCTGTCCAGACATAGGGTGCACATGGGATTACTGGCAGCTTCGCTCGTGCATGCTCGCTACGCTAACGACGGATGTCTGGGGGGGGGAGCAATTCCTGCTAGGATGTACAAGTTTCCGTTGGTGGTGGACGGAGGCATACTGTGCTAAGCCGGCAGGAGGCATTTACGCTGGATAAAGCTTCTTGGCATTGGGTTGATATTTCCCCATAACAGGCAGGCCTACTTGACACATGAGTAGCACAGGGGCAAGTGCCGTCGGATCTTAGGGTAAGGGGGCGAGCACCCCATCTTGTGGTGCCAGTGAGTTTGTTCAAGATGTTATTGCGTGAACAACTTTACTCTCGTCTTCTCAATGTGGGTATTATAAGAAGAGGAGTGCCGGTCCAAGGTGGACTCCTAGGACAGGGTTATCACCGTGCATACAGCTGGAGTTCCAGACCAGTAACTTAAGCTGACGTTTGGCTCCACGATTGCGTAGATGGAAAGCACACACCTGTGCCTTTAGATGGATTTGCACGTAGGTGTTGTCCTCATAATTAAGGAGGGAGTTCATCCAAAAGCTTTGAGAGTCTCTCTTCAACAACTGTGAAGTCGACATCTTGTGCGCTAATGCAAGGACGTCTGCATAAATAAAACGACGGCTTCCTGCACTCCTAGTTTGGTCGTTGGTATATATGTGAACGGAGAGTGCAAGCACACTCCCTTGTGGTAGGACCATCTTGAGCCACGCCTCGGCTCTCTTCCGACTCCTAGCGAAAAAAGAACATCCTGTAGCCAGCAATCCACGGATAAGCTCACTCAAGCGGAGTCCTTGTTAATTTCCAGGATCTTATGAGATCGGAATCTGTGATAACAGTGGTTCGTATGCTGCTGAGAGGTCCAACGAACACAACGCCGGTTACCATCCCCTTCTCGAACCATCCTCATGTGTTGAGTTAGGTTGAGTACTTGGCTGTTGTTGATTGGCTGGCCGGAAACCTGCTTGTTATCTGGTATGACAGGTGTTCGTCTATCACAGGTCGATACATTGAGCAGGAGGCGTTCAAAGAGCTTGTAGGTAGGGCTAAGTGCGTGAATATAGGTCTGTAGCTCTTGGGATTTGGAGGGATCTTTCCCATGCTTTAGGAGTGCCATAACATGTGCTTGCCTCCAGATCTTTGGGAACGTGGTAAATAAGGCAGCAGTTTGTAGAGCTCAAGAAGCCATTCCTTTTCTACTGGGCCAAGCTTTTTTAAGTTGCTCAAAGTAAAAAAAAAAGAGATTTTGTCAAGGCCTACTGCTTTTCCTGTTGAAGATTTAGCAATACCGGATTCAAATTTCGTCCCTGTTGAAGGGGCGAGGAAACCAGGTCACCACTATACCTCTTATGGTCTAGTTTGATCTTCTTGGTTTCTTGCTGGCACTTGCCATTTAAAGGCATTGGTGGGCAACTTGGTTGTGGGTGTAAAATTTGGCTGCTGTGGAAGTTATGGTGGATCCCCTCGGAGCTTTAGGATGGTAGACCAGCTTTCTTGCTGTTATGGGATCATAATCGGTGGATTCAAGTAAAGTGTGCCAGGGTTTTGATTTTTCCTGGGAAGGATCCTCTACGAGACTTCCTCACCTTTTTAGCAGTTGTTTCAGCCGAAAAGGATCAGTTTCAAACATGGAGATATACTATTGATATTCTGTAGCACAATCCTTGGAAAGGCCTGGATAATATCATCCTACAGCCTCTGGGTATGAATCTCAGTGCAGTTGTTCAATAGTGGGCAAATCTGTCATAGTCATGGGGCTTTTGGAGCAATCCTCTTTCACGTTCGGATCCAGGGCATCAGTGAATCCTTGCCAATCTGCAGCTTCGTTTGTAGGTAAAGCGGCGCTTAAAAGCAAAAAAATTATGACCCGTATAGCTCCTTATTACAAGCTGAGCGATCCATCTTTACCTTTGTTTATGCCATTTCGTTTCACATCAATCCAAAAAATAGTGAATAAAAATATCAAAATATATTCAACTGCTGTATGTAAAGTAAACTAAGGTATTACTGGACAGCGGTTTCCCAAGCGAGACTCGGAGCAGGCGCGATCCATATTCAAATGTCATTTTTTCATAGATTGTTTGTGTTTACGGAAAACTAAAAACCTTTTGTTAATCACAAATGATATCTAAAATACCCCTCTTGACATTTTCCAAAAAAGTGTAGTAGTGTATTTTAACAAAAAAGTGTATTTTACAAAAAGTGTATTTTGCAATAAAAAATTCAAAACGAACTTCGCTATTATTTGTGTGTGCTCAACGAAGTTAACAAGGCTGAGGATTGTGGAAGACTGAATGAAGTCACGTGATAGATTTTCGGCTGGCTTCTGTTTCGGTACTGCGTGCGCGTTGTAATATGGTACAGGGAATAAAGATGGCCAGCGTTCACGATTGTGTACGCCGTGTACATTTGTAAGAATAAATCTGGATTTTTTTGCATCGATGCCGTGTAGGAATCAACTTGACACTTTCAGTATATAGTTTTGATTGCACTCGAACTTTTATGTCGCGCGTAAGTCCATACCTACGATGGTCATATTTTTTTAAATTCTCGCTTAATTAATTTGGCGTAATAAGGTCTGGTCGATGTTGTAACTGCATGGGCATATCATTCGCACCTCTAACATGTCAGTAGGACACATGGTGCTAACTTGGGTTGTAAACATTGATGTCACCCTCATCTATAAAACGAGTTTCACAAATATTGAATTCGTATTAGATAGTTGAAACCTAAGTGTGCATCGTGAAAAAGAATTATCCAGGTATTTTACTTTGATTACACATAAACCAAATTATCACTTTTAGGGGGACAGGTGAAACTTTACCCTCGTCTTACCAAAGGAGAGGAGTAACATTCACCTCGGTTAGCTTTCCTACGGGGCGCAAAAAACGTTAAAAACATCTGTTAAGGTAGCACCGTCGCCAATATTTTATTTTAAATTTTTCGACCATTTTGAATACGAGGTTTCTTGGCATTTCATAACTCTCGTCAGTTAGCATCACAAAAACAAAAAAAAAAAAGTGGTTGTCTTTAGGAGAGGTGGTCGAATTGCACGAGCTGAACGTTGGTTTTTTGACGGTCACCGTCTAGAAACAGTTACCAGTTACAAAATTTAGGCTGAATTCTGACAGGAATGAATGGGCAAAAAGCACCAGTTCATTAGCTGAACAAGCAACAAAAGCTTGCAAGTTTTTCTTGGGAGTTAATTACTCTAGTCCAAATAGTGCTGTACTCGGCGACTCTGGTAGAACACCGATTTATTGCTATCAATTGACTCGTTTAATCAAATATTGGCTTAAAATTCAAAAAAAAAAAAAAAAAAAACAAAAGTGGTTGTCTTTAGGAGAGGTGGTCGAATTGCACGAGCTGAACGTTGGTTTTTTGACGGTCACCGTCTAGAAACAGTTAGCAGTTACAAATATTTAGGCATTGAATTCTCGACAGGAAATTAATGGGCAAAAGCCACCAGTTCATTAGCTGAACAAGCAACAAAAGCTTGCAAGTTTTTCTTGGGAGTTAATTACTCTAGTCCAAATAGTGCTGTACTCGTTTAATCAAATATTGGCTTAAAATTCTCAAACTCATGGAAAATAGATATCAGTTATTGTATAATCTTGATGAGAATGGAAACACCACATCTGTAAAGAACATTCTTTTTAGTTTTGGTTTTTGCTACGCTTGGTTAGCTCAGGAGGTTGGTGATGAGACCTTAATTATTGATCTTTTTAAGCAGAGGGTTAAAGACATTTCGCATCAAGAGTGGATAGCGGATATGAAATCAAACATCAGACTTGTAACTACAGGCAATTTAAAGAATTACGTAATGTTGAAGTGTACATCACTGTGTTTAAAGATCACCGTTGGAAAAGTGCATTAGCTCAACTTATAGCCCCGGAGCTAGCAGACATTGTAACACATCTCAAGTACAAAAGGTTTGAGTGATTAAATATGTAGATAGACTGACAGGGACCCCTGAAACATAACTTTTAAGTGCCACAAATGGTGCATTAAGGAGAGAGGGCCAAGACAAAGTTTTTACAGGGATAAAATGTTTTAATTGATCCAATCGTGCTGAAAAGTATACCATGTTATTTGTCTAACCACAAGGATTCAGGAAAGGTATAGTTTGTGCTATCTACAATGTAAAGTTTAAGAGTTATAGACTAAAAACAGCAAAAATCAATAAAAAAGGGTCAATTTTAGTTGTACAGGGGTCAAATGCTGAAGTTGCTCCGATTTGGATAAAAAATGGTGCAAAATATTGGTGGAGCTCATAGGATCAAAATAAGGAATTGTTTTGAGTGTCTCAAATGCTTGCTTAAGAAAGGGGGAAATAAGGTCAAGCCCATTGAATGCAATGGACGTTGATCTTCTGTGCCCCCCTACATCGGTAACTAAGTAACATGATTGCACCAGCTATAAGAGGATTTGGGGACACCCTGTACTTGTTTCAGATATGCAAAAATCTGATTTTATGATGTCTATTCTTTTATGAGTTAGCATATTACTGTTGCTTTACGATCAGTCAAAAAAACATTGTGTTAGCATAAGCGCCGTCGAAGACCTTGTATATTGTTGTATATTCGCTAGTTTTCTTGAGGTGTATAGTTTCAGATATTACTAAATACAATTTCTTGCTGATGATTTATCATTTTTCCTTCTCACATAGGTACCATAGGAACGTGGCAACAAAGAACTAAGGAATCACAATGGATTGGAGTATAAGGACGACAAAAATGAGAATGTCCTTTCTCGCCTTAGTAATTGCGGTACCATCCTGCATTTTCTTCAGCGTAACAGTAACAGCAAATGGTTCTTTTCTTCCAGGTTACGTCCATTATGTCTGGACACAGACTGATGGATCCATGGAATTTAAATTTCATAATTTTCTGAGTGTACTAAGTGTCCAAAAGTATCTACATCCAACCGTGATAATGTTTCACATTCTGGCTGACGAAATGTTTCTGAAAGGTGAATACTGGGATAAAGTAAAAAAAATGCCAAATATAAAGATTGTACTAAGGACATATACAAGACCTCAGGTTATTACCACTATTGTGCAAAGTAATACAACTGACCAGATGATATTTGGTAAAACTGTCACCGATCTGAACCACCAAACAATCTTATGTCGCCTGAAAGCTCTAGCTTTATATGGTGGCATATACCTTGACAATGATGTTCTTGTTCAAGACTCCATGAAAGAAATATATCACTATGACTTTGCAATTAGTAAGGACATGGGCCGCGTTACTCCATCGATAATGATATCTAAGAAGAATTCACCGTTTGTTCAAAAGTGGCTGGAAACATTCCGCGAGTATGATGACCAATTATATAATGTAGATGAAACATTGATGTCGCTGGTTTCAATGTATCCCGACTTAGTATTTGTGGAGAGGAAAAAATTTAGTAGGAAAGATCTTAGCAGAGCCGGTTGTAGAAGCAATATATTCTACGGGTATTGTAGTCATAACGACAACTTTGCTTTGAAACTTTACTACGCCTTTTATGGGCAAAGATTGCATATCGCGGATATTAACATAATGCAAACTACTTTTGGGGAGATGGCGCGACGGTTATTATATAATTCATCGGCTATTAAACCTCGCAATTACGGTATTATTGGATCTAAATATTATGTCGTTCCAAATATAGTCCATTACGTGTGGTATACTTCTCATGAATTTAAATTTCATCACTACCTGAGCACTATAAGCGCACTTCGATATCAAAAACCGGACAAGATTATGTTTTATACAGACCCTGAACCTGATGGTAAATGGTGGGATAGTTTTAAACTAGAAGCTGGTGATGTACTGCAGATTATTCATCACGACCAGCCTCGCGAAATATTTGGTACTCCTGTTAATGTAGTGGAACATAAATCTGATGTGACTCGTATGCAGGTTCTACTTGAACACGGAGGGATTTATCTTGATTTCGACGCCATGGTCGTTCGTTGCCTG